>PITA01017397.1:0-43426 GCA_004023965.1 Spilogale gracilis | reverse complement strand
AAAAAAAAAAAAAAGAACTAGAAGTAATTAATTCTTAACGTCAGGCATGTTCCAGAAATTGAATAAACCAAATTTTGGAAAATGGATTTTATATGGTTTTCTTTTTGACAGCAAGAAGACTTTAATGTTTTCAGGATTTTTTAACTAGTGGTCTCAAGTTGAGGCATATAAAGCCCCTGTTTCTTGTTTATCTGCTATTTATAATATAGATCAAATATAGCAGTTCTGGATATACCGTTCCCATGAAAATAAGTTAAATAGGAGTTTCAGAAGTGTAAAATGAGAGACATGATTGTGTGGTGTCAAATACAGTAGTAGCCATCCAGTAAAGCAGATACAAGTATTCAATAACTGGTAAAATTCCTAGAAGTCTGCACACTTAACTTTTATTTCTTTGTCCATTTTAACAAAGTGATCCCAATGGTCCTGACATAAGAGAAGGTTGTTTCCAAAGTCAAGATGTAAGTGAGCCATCCTCTCCCATGTGTCAATCACGTTAGTCCAAGGCTTTGACCTCCTCTTGGTCTTCCTTATCTGACTCTGATATCCCTTTCCTGTTGGCAATAACATGAATCTGTTTTAAGACACAGAACTCTGTAGTTGTGAACACCATGTAACATGGAAACAACTTCTGAAAGTTTCCCCAGTAAAGATTTACTGTCTTGGATTCTGACCATGCATTGATTTTGCAGCCAAGTATAAACTTGCAAGTGGGAGGAATGGTCCTGATGTTGTGAAGTGTGATGTAAAGGCTTTGGGAGAAGACTGCCTACACTAAATGTATTTTGCTCACCCGAGAGTCACACATGTGATTACCACTGATGATTGATTTCTTTGGATTACCCATTGGTCCTTCTTCTAGTCCTCTAGTCCTCTAGACCTCTTTTAAAATGCAAGTATTCCTGTGGTAGACAGGAATAATAAATCAATAAACATGTTGATACCAAACCTTTCTATGAACCCACTTTCTATTTCTAGCTCTTTCTAACAAAAGAGACCTGGATTATCCAAAGAAAATCTGATGAAGGAGTAAGGTAAAGGTGTGTATCTCTGTGTGCAGGGGGTGTTAGGCGAATAAGAAAGAATGGAGGGAGGAAAAGGAGGGCAAAAGTTAAGTATTTGCAATTGCGTTTAAAATATTTCAAAAATTTAAAAAGGTTTATCATGTACAGTACAAAAGCATCACCTTCTAGATTAGTTAATACTGAACTACATGATCTTTTTGAACTAAAATTTTTTTGTTACCAATATTTTCTGCATTCTTACACGTAATTAGTGTGCTAGGCACTTTGGGTGACTCAGTTTCTCACTGAGCTTGCAATATAGTTGATAGACAGGTGAAAAATACATGAAGGGCACCTGGGTGGCTCCAATGGTTAAGTGTCTGACTCTTGGTTTCGGCTCAGGTCATGATCTCAGGGCGGTGAGACTGAGCCCCGAGTGGGGCCCTGTGCTGAGCATGGAGCCTGCTTAAGATTCTCTCTGTCCTTCTCTGCCATCAGCCCCCCACACACACTTGTGTGCTCTCTTTCTCTCTTTCTTTCTCAAAAAAAAAAAATCAAGAGTTAAATAATGTAAGAGTTATGGGTTGAGTAATTATAAAATATGGCTGCTTAGGAGCGTATGGTTGTTTCCCGAAAGAATGGTACGGATGGTAACTTTGTAAGAAGCTCAGAGGAGGAAGATATCCCAGTGAAATGGAATGAAATCTAAAGCTTCAGGACAGAGGAGGGAAAATGGGCAAGTTGAATATAAAAGGAATTAGGTAGACTCATAAAGAATAATCCCTTCAAGCTGTGAAATAATGTTTCACTCTTAGGTGAATCAACAGAGGTGGTACCAGGAATGTTCTGAGCATTGCTATGGAGATAGGTCCAGAAACCTAAGGCACCCAGACCTACTACTGATACTATGTAAGTACCAGTTTTCACCCATTATTTGAATCAGATAAATGCATCTTTCCATTGACTAGTTTTGCTCTACACTTAGAAGCTGATTCAAATCATCTGACTAAAAAGAAAGAAATTAAACTGCTGAGTATTATGTAGACAACACAGCCAGGTGATTAATCTTTTCACTTCTTTCAAAACTTTTTAAAATTACTATGGATGTATTTATTTTTTAAGAATATTACTTTGATAACATTAAAGGGAGTCAAACTCAGTACAGTGAGATAAGAATCTAAATTCTTTTACTCTCTAACTGCTCTTCCCTGAATACAGCATGAAAAAATATATATGTCAAATTAATGTTGAGTTAGCCACAATACAAAAAAATGGAAATTTTTTTTGTTAGGGCTTCTTTAATGCTTAGCTGGTTATAGGTGGTTTCCTTTCAACTCTTCTGGACCGAGTGCCTCCTCGGGCTCTAACATTATTCTGGGGAAAAGACTGTTAACACCTCACTGTGGGCCTCCAGCCCTTGCTATGGAAACCTAGATTCAACAACCTTAGGGATGGCTTTGGTGGTAGGGAGCTGGTGATCTAAAAGATCTGCTGATGAGGGGAGGGAGCTAAGTGTGGGGAGGACCGAGGAAGCCAGGGCCCCTGTTGGCAGGTGAATGAGTAGCCAGATGGGAAGGAAGGCGAAGGGAGGGTGTGCAAAGATTCAAGCTTGATCAGCTGTCCTGTCTGACCACTGTACATGGACCTACGGCTCAGAGATGCAAGTGGGCACACACGCTTCAATGTGGATGAGGAGAAGGTTTATTCAAGACAAGAACTGTGTGAAAGCAGTGGGGGAGGGGTTTGGAAGAACTGAGGGTAGGAGGCAAAGGGAGTACCAAAAAAGTGCCTCTCTAAGAGGAGAACTAGAAAAGTAGAACATTTGTGACAGAAGTAAACTTACTTTGCTTTGTGCACTTTGGCCTTTGGCTTATAAGGAAGGGAAACGAGTTCTTTCTAAAAACAAAACAAAACAGAACTCAAAAAGCACAATTTTTACTTCTTGCACTGACATTTCCTTCCTTGGGGAAAAAAAAAACCACCCTCAGGTCAAATAATCACAGAGTTTATACAGACTGGCTTCTTACATCTGGAGACTCTGGGATTAGAAATGTTCCAGATGAAGGGTATTTGGGATTTATTCAGGAGAGTAGGTGTTGCTAAATCGGTAAGTTTACAGGGTGCTATTATTTGTTTTACTATTTTTATTATGTTTCTCTTCCATCTGTTTTTGTAAGATCTAAGCAAGAGCAATCACTATAAAGCAAAGATGAGCAGTGCGGTGGCCCGTGTGGGGGCAGCCGTGTGTGACTGTCCTAGGCTTTCTCCGCTTTCATATGGGACACAAACCGGCTGACACCTGCTGACACCTGCCAACACTTGCTGACACCACTGCCTCACTTCTCTCCTAGCAGCGCTGCCCACTCTGCGGATCTCTGATTTCTCGAGGAAGACCAAACTGCCTGCTGTCTATCCCCTGCCCCTCCCCACACCAGTAGATAGAAGGCTCTGGACTATGAATATTTAGATTTATGGGGAGAATCTGTAAAACTTCTGAGAATTTGCCATATTCTTCCCCCCCCAACCAAAAACTCATCTGAATGCTTTTCAGTCTCACCGAGATCCTTTCTTCTCTTTGTTTTCTTAAGAGTTGGAGAATCTCATCTCTCCTTTTAGCCTGCATAGACGAAAAAAAAAAGTGGGTGAGTTTTTTCCCCCTAAGATTTTATTTATTTATTGACAGAGAGAGAGATCACAAATAGGCAGAGGCAGGCAGAGAGAGAGGAGGAAGCAGGATCCCTGCTGAGCAGAGAGCCTGATGCGGGCCTCAATCCCAGGACCCTGAGATGATGACCTGAGCCGAAGGCAGAGGCTTCATCCACTGAGCCACCCAGCCGCCCTGGATGAGATTTTGACTCAATAATCAAGCTTTTGTCTGTAAAGGGTATATATATATTTTTGCATTTCTCTTCTGGTATTCTTTGGTAGACTTTTAAAATATTTGTTTTCCATGATAGATTTATATTTTCCATTTGTAACACAGTTGATTCCAGAGGATACTGTTTTATAAAATAATGTGATTTTGATAGTCAGTGGAAGGGTGTTTTTTGATGCCCATCTAAAAATCTAATAATAACTTTTATTAAGACTTTACTCCATAAACTATGCTAAGAACTTTATGTGCATTATGCCAGAGGTTTGACACTACTATGACCCCGTCTTACAAAGGAACACACTAAGGTTAAAAAACTTAACCACAATGGTGAATTGTAATTAATCCCAACTCTGACAACAAAGCCCCAGCTACTGCCCACCCCACTAAATTGCCATTAAACAGTAAGATCACCAAACTCAAATGGCACATCACAACCTAAGTCCATGGAAGAAATCTTTTAGTAGCTTACATATGGAACCTCATTCTCTCATCTCTTCTCTGCTTTCAATTTTGAGACATGAACACTCGCAGGGAAATTTTCCTAAGTGGAAAAAACTAATTTAGTGTAGGCATGAAGATTTATCAAGATATACACTATAGGGATGCCTGGGTGGCTCAGTTGGTTAAGCGACTGCCTTCGGCTCGGGTCATGGTCCCGGAGACCCGGGATCGAGTCCCACATCGGGAAGCCTGCTTCTCCCTCTCTCACTCCCCCTCCTTGTGTTCCCTCTCTGGCTCTGTTTCTCTCTGTCAAATAAATAAAATCTTAAAAAAAAAAAAAAAAGATACACACTATAAAAAAGAGGTAAATATAGGTACAAAAATTCTTTCATAAAATCTAGTTACATTCAGTTTTGGAGACTTCCAGGCAGAAAATCTCACCTGCAGCTATTTGAGAACAAAAGAAACACCCAAAAACCAGACAAATAAAATTTTTAACTTCAAGTGGCCAAATAAAATGAAAGAAGCTCTGTTAAGACCAAGGCTAGAAGCAAGAAATAACAGAAGAGACACAGATTTGTCATCCTCAGGTAAAAGTTCAAAGTCAGCCATTCATTCAAATGTATTGAGCACTGCACTGTTTTCCTAGGGCAGCTGTAAATTGGCTGGCTTAAAACAGCATATTTATTGTTTCACAATTCTGGACGCTAGAAGTTCAGAATCAAGGTGTAGGCAGGGCCACGCTCCCCCTGAGATGTGGGGGGCACTCCTCCCTTGCCTCTGCTTAGCCTCTAGTGCTGCTGGCAATTTGTGCTGCTCCCTGCTTGCAACCTGGAACTCCAAACTCCATCTGCATAGGCACAGTGCTTTCTCCCCAGGAGTCTCTGTCTTCTCAGAACTGTCTTATAAGGACACCGCACCCTACTCCAGTGATAATTACCTTAACTAATTCCATCTACAATGACTCTTTTTCCAAATAAGGTCACATCCAGAGGTACTGGGCTTTAGAACTTCAAAGTATCCCTTTGAAGGGGAGACACAGTTCAATCCATAAAGAGCACCAATGATGTAACACTGCTGTGCTAGGGCCGAACAAGGCAATTCCTGCCTACAAGGGCACTGCAGAGAAGAGTTTCAAACGTGCTTTGATGCAAGTAGTCTAGGGTGCCATCAGAGACCTAAAAAGAGACCCTTAATTCAGACTAGGGTGGGTATGTGTCTACTTGGAGACTCAGACGTCCCAGAGGAGACAAGCTTGTGCCCACAAGTGGGAGTCACCAGATCACCAAAGAAACAGGATGGGGATAAAAGCTTCTGAGGCAGCAGAAACAGGATATACAAAGCCTTTTAGGCTGCCGCCTGGTTAAGTCGTTCCTCAGGAGGGGTCCCCAGCCCAGAGGCCTCCAGGAGAAGCTACCAAGCGCCAGCACTGGGTGGGGGGCGGGGCGGGGGTTGCTCCACAGAGCTGCTTGGGAGGGGGTTCCCCGAGCAGGCAGGAGCCATCAGCAGCTGGGGCTGGTACACCTGTGCCTGGGCTTCGCCTCCTTTTGCTCATGTCAGATGAATCTTGCCTTTTATAGGCCTGTGATGTTTTTATGTTGGGACAGGATTTCTACTTTTTGAGTTTTAGGCCTCACCTACCACAATCACTGAAAGGAAAGTAATCCAGGGTACTTGTAAACACTAAGCTAAGTTTCCTAATACCTGTCTACTTGCTAGGGACTGAATAAAATAATGTCTGTAGATAAGGACTTAGGGTGTTTTCAATGTAGGTGTTCAAAGTTGGTTTCTTTTTCAGCTTTTCCTTATATATGTACTCAGTTAACTGCTCCCATACTGTGATTATATTGCCCTCTATACCTTTATTAAGGTTATTGTTACTTTCCTTGTTTTACCTCATACTTGCTACCATTACTCTTTCAGAGTATATTCATCTTTTTATCCTTCCTTAGAGCTAAGCAGTGCCTTCCAGATGATATTCAATCAATTTGTGTGGAACTGAATTGATCGAGTTGTAATGTCTGTATGAAATCATTGCACTAATACACAGTAATTAGCCTAAGCAAAAGGAGGAGGAAGAAGAGAGAAAGAAAACATTTTAGAAAGTGAAATTAAACAGTGGATAGTTCTTGGGTGCCTGGGTGGCTCAGTGGGTTAAATCCTCAACCTTCAGCTCAGGTCATGATCTCAGGGTCCTGGGATGGAGGCCCACATGGTCTTCTGCTCAGCAGGGAGCCTGCTTCCCCCTCCCTCTGCCTGCCTCTCTCCCTACTTGTGATCTCTCTCTCTCTGTCAAATAAATAAATAAAAATCTTTTAAAAAAAGTTCTTAAAAAAATGGGTAGTTCTTAAAATCCCTTATGAACAAAATTACGCGATTATTTTGTGTCTAACTACTGGGTAGCCATAGGCAAGTTAGACTGTCATAACGCTTCTCATATACAAATACACATGTATTTAGTTACCAGATCTAAAAAAAAACGTGAAATTAAAAATTCATTTGTCTTAAAAAGAAGATGTATTTATTCTGTGATTGGTCCAGACCAAATGCATGTTCATGATAGGAGAATCCCACCAGCCAGCATCAGGGACCAGCATCATGGAGTAGACTGAGTTCTCATGGCTGGTGTAACCTGACAAAGGGTTTTATTTTAAGAATTATTTATTGAATTTTATTTTAAAAGCGGGGGAAGGAGCCGTTGGCTGGGGAACCTCTACCCCACTCAGGGTGTGGCTCCCAGCACTACCCCCAAACCCCTGCTCACTTCATCCCCTGGCCCTTCCTTTCTTGGTGAAAAAGAACTCAAACAGATTTTATGTTAAAAAACAAATGCATTTTTTTCTTTTGATTTCAGGTCCTTTTTTATTATAATGGATTTTAGTACCAAATCAGTTTTATAATATAATGCACCAGAAACAAAGCTTTTGGCTTTGATTTCTGCTTCCTGGACATGTTTCCTGGGAATGAATAAGAGAACTACCATAGGCAACAATGTCATCAGAACAAAAACACTGCCAACTAGTCTAATAAATCTCCGCCTTGATAGCTAAATAAATTCAGTGGTAAGAGAAAATCCTCACAATTTACCTTACTAGTAGGGATAAATAATTCATTTGTTAATTTTATAACAACAAAAAGCAAGCATTTCTAGTCACAGTGTTTTGGTTGTGTTCGTTAATGGAATATTATATTTATAAGGCATTTTAGTCATAAAACTTATGGATTCTTGAAATGACATAGGGAAATCAGAATTTATAATATCTTAACATAATATTTTCTTATATATTTGTACAATTAATTTATATTATTTATATACTATTCTTGGGAAAATATGTTATGGAATAAAAATTGATTTCAGGAAATTAGGGTATGATAATATATAAATTTAATGTCTCATAGATGGTTAATGAATTTTAGTGTCACATCAAGAATTAAATTGCTTGGGCGCCTGGGTGGCTCAGTGGGTTAAAGCCTCTGCCTTTGGCTCAGGTCATGATCTCAGGGTCCTGGGATCGAGGCCGCATCAGGCTCTCTGCTCAGCAGGGAGCCTACTTCCTCCTCTCTCTGCCTCCTCTCTGCCTACTTGTGATCTCTGTCAAATAAATAAATAAAATCTTTTTTTTAAAAAAAGAATTAAATTGCTTAGTTCTCTCTCTTTGGCTTTTCAGAGCCAAATGACTTGGGTCACAACACAGGTTATAGAGCCATACATTTGGATTTGAATCTTAGTTCTGCTGTATGATTCACTATCCCTCCTGGTTCCTCCTTTTTTCCCTCTAACTGTAATCACTAACCCACAGGTTATAGGCTTATGGTCCAGAGTAAACCAAAGAGCCACTTTCTAAGTCTTGGATTTCTTGTTTCTAAGGAAGGTTGTTGTGAAAACTGGAGATCATGCAAACATTGCTTAACATTAAATATTTAATAAATGGTAGCTATTGTTATTATTAGAGAAAATTTGTCTTCTAATGCTTTCAAAATGCAAAAGAGAAGGAAAAAGAGGAGGATAGGTTGCCCACCCTCTGTGGACAGGTGTGGAGGATACGGATGACTCCACCTCTGGCCTACAGGTGAGCTGGTAAAGAGAGTTGGGGGGAAGAAAGGGGGAAACAAGGAGAGATGCCCAGGAGATTATCCGCCCTTGATTACCCAGTGCAAATTCCTGTGTCCACAAACTCCCCAGCATATTATAAACGTTCTCCCTAGGTAATCTTCCTTTATTAAAGAAACTCTTAATAAACAGTAGAATTAAAAGAAAGGTCCTTTCGGGGCGCCTGGGTGGCTCAGTTGGTTAAGCGACTGCCTTCGGCTCATGTCATGATACCGGAGACCCAGGATCGAGCCCCACATCGGGCTCCCTGCTTGGTGGGAGGCCCGCTTCTCCTTCTCTCACTCCCCCTGCTTGTGTTCCCTCTCTGGCTATGTTTCTCTCTGTCAAATAAATAAAATCTTTAAAAAAAAAAAAAAGAAAAAAAGAAAGGTCCTTTCTTCACAAGACCTCGTTCTCCTGTGAAAAAGCCATTTCTTCTTTGGCTTATGACTGAAATTTTTTTGAGAAAAACATTAATCAAAAATAACATATGTGTCTATTCCTCTGACTACTTATCTACATTACCAAAAGGAATTTTTTTCTTGACTACCACAGCATAAGCTGAACTACTCAATTTAATCCTAAGACTATCTTAGAAGAGAATTGGAGTGGTCTCAAAACTAATTCTTTGCTACTCACCTGGCAACCATCCCAATACTCAGAGAATCTAGAAATTCTTGGAACTAGTATGGTTGAGTAGTTAAGCACCTTGGACCATTGTCAGATAGACCCAGATTCATAGTCTTTACTATATTTTAGCTATGTGACTTTGAAAAAATCACTTATATGTTTCAACCTCAGCTTCCTCAGGTATTAAACAGGGGGTAATTATGGTACTTCCCAGAGGGTTAAATAAGAATGGCAGTAAAGGACTTATAGTGTGTGTGTTATGTAGTTAGTTCTCAAAATATTATTATTATATAATGAGAGGTGCAGATGATGTAAAAGAAAAAACTATGAAGCAAGTAGACTAAAAAATACTGGAGGAAATATATTAATTCACATGGAAATTTAAAAAAAAATCTTTATTCTTTCCATTGAATAGAAATGCAATGTATGGTCATGGCACAAACATTAGAAAATGAAAAAGAGCTCAGAAGAACATTAAAGGAGATCCAAAATAAGCAATCTAAGGATTTAAATTCAGGCACCATGGGGAGAAAGGCAGCTAGACAAGTGAAGGGCTAACTTAATGATTATAACACAAAAAGTGGGCTCAGTGATGGAAAGAAGATAACAGCCCAATGAAAAACAAACAGAGGCATGGAAATAGGAATGAATTGAAAGATGCTTAAAGATGATGATAAGCAGGCTTGCCTGGGACAAGATGTGTGTTTTGGGGAAAAGGCATATAAAGGGTAGGATATTTGGAAAGCATCATATTAAAGACCTTAACATAAAGATGACTCTGTTTAAACTTGGTTTAGTGGAAAACAGGAACTATGTGTCTGACCACAATATAATTTAGAAATAAAAAACTGACATCTTAAGAAAACTTCATACACTTGGAAATTAAAAAGCATACTTCTGAATAATTCTTGGGACAAATTATAAATCAAAGGAGAAATTTAGAAATACTTAAAAATGAAATAATAATGAAAATACTATATAGCTTGTGAGATGCAGCTAAAGCAGTATTTTGAGGGGCATTTATAGCCGTAAATACTTAGAAAAGAGAGAAAATGGAAAATTAAGAAACAAACAGAAGAGACAAGGTAGAAAGAAAATAAGAACAAATTCAATAGTGAAGGAAGAAGAAGTATTAAAAGTCAGTAACTAGTACCACAGAAGCCAAAAATATGATAGAGAATAATAAAGCCAAATGTTGGTTTTTTGAAGACTATTGAAATAGATAATCCTTTGGCATAATTATTAAGAAAAAATATAAATGATTAGAATGAAAAGGAGTAATAACTAGAGCTATGGCAGACATTAAAAAGATGATTAAAAAATACCAAATCCTTTATACCGATACATTTGGAAATATAGATGAAATGGCCAATTTTCTAGGGAAAAATAACTTAGCAAATTGATTTAAGAAATAAACAGGCTCATCCATCTAAAACACAAAAACAAAATAAACAAGCAAACCAAACCTATGGTACTTATTCAGCTTAGGGTTATATTTGCTATTTTAATTTTAATGGTGACTCTAATTTTAGCCACCATTTAACTCATCAGTTGGGTTTGCCTTGGACTGAATTAGGTCTAAATTGCTGTTGTTTTTCACCACCTCTAATAGGGCCTTTGCTCCAGTAAATTAGCTTCTATATGAGACTCTTTTTCTAGGCTTCTAGGAACTATTGCAAAGGGTCTGTATAGTCGAGAACAGTCCTTTCCCAGTTGATTTCTGATAGGATTCTGGCTGGGAACCACTGACCCAGACCTTCATCATGACTTGCAGAGAGAGGGTCATTACGATCAATTTAAGAAACTTTTATTTACCTGCAAGGGTTAACTTAATTCTGCCCACACATTTTTGCTCCATAGTTGAAATTCAAAATATATTTTCAGTGATATATATTTTTTTAAATTTTAATTTTAATTTATTTTTTATTTTTGCAGGTAATAAAAATATAGAATTACAGGAAAATATTATGAAAATCTCCTTAATACTATGGGCAAGCCAATCTTGATTGTGTCTTTTAATCAGGAAGTAGAAATCTGGGGGATCGTGCTTCTTGTGACCTACTCATCATCTTTTAATGATAGTCTACAACATTCCAAAATCTATATCATCATCCTTTTAGCCCTTTATCAAAGCATTTTGTGTAATTCTAAAGCTTATTTTATACCCTCTACAATTTTATCTTTCAATTATGGGTGAAAATACAGAAAGGGAGCAGAGAAGATGAAACAAATTTATCACTGAGTAACTGCTGGATGACAAGCCCTGAGGCAGGGATTACTCATTTACTCCTCTTGCCGGAGTGAAGTGGGTATTCTTAGTATCACTGCTTTACAGATGGAAAGAGCTCAATCACATAAAAAGTAACCACTTTTCGGGGTGCCTGGGTGGCTCAGTGGGCTAAAGCTTCTGCCTTTGGCTCAGGTCATGATCTCAGGGTCCTGGGATTGAGGCCCACTGGCAGGACCAAGGATTCAGGACTCATTCTCAGGACTGTTTGTTCGACTCCGTAGCCTATGCTTTTGCTAGACTTCTTCAAACACATCCTAGAGATTTTGAAACACACACACACACACACACACACACACACACACACACACAGAGTGATAGATTGTTTCTTCATGCAATCTTCATTTTGAAAATGTAGAATTAATAATTAGGATTAACCATGGTGAATAGGGCAAGTATAGTCTACTCCCCCCCAAAATTATATTCTAGTAGAAGATGAATGTTATGGGAATACACAGAGTAGAGAACTTGAGGTCAGCTTTGATCAAAATTTATTTATTTTATAGTATCATGTAGCACTCTGCAAGAAGTGTGTTAAAGTGTAAAGAATAGTTGAATTATAGTAGTACTTTTTTTTTTCAAGTGGGCTCCATATTCATCATGGATCCCAATGTGGGGCTTGAAGGGCTTCAACTCACAACCCTGAGATCAAGACCTGAGCTGAGACCAAGAGTCAGATGCTTAACCAACTGAGCCACCCAGATGCCCCAACAGTAGTACTTTTAAACTGATGAGCTTTCTAAGATCTTATTTAATATAAACTAAAAAGGATAGGATTTTTTGATTAAAAGTTAACTACTAAGTGGGAATTATATTCCAGATTTAGAATATCATCTAGGTAGAGCCAAGCTCTATGGTTTAACAGAGGTTAAGAACATTATCTGATTTTTTTTTCTTGAGACTCCTGAATTTTTAATTCTATGGCTATGATTGGGAGTCCAATAGAGCACTAGGGAATTTCAGTTCTTAGTCCTACATTTGTGCTCTTCAGCTGGTTCCATTTCTCTTCCTCGTTACAAATGCCAACTTGAGGAAGGCGGGGATTATCACTGGCTTAGGTAAAACTATGTGTCATCAATAAAAAGTCCCACATGTGGGCTTGATTCCAAAAGGCAAGATGCACCTGCTGGCTTGCTGATTTTGATAATGCTTCAACAATGAATTTCCTCTATAACTTTACTACCATTCTCTGTGCCTATTAATTGAAATCTGCTATGTAGATGCTACAATTTCCATACAGTAAATGTATACCTACTATATACTAGGACATAGTACTGTTGGATCTCGAATGGTCTACTATACATCTTAAAAGATAGCCTGAATAATCATTGAAAAGGCTTTCTCCAGCATGAATTTTCAGAGTAAACCTAACAGCAGCAATCTATGAGAGCAATTGGAGGATGTCAGAGGCTTATTGACTGGAGGAAAAATGCTGACTGGCAGGAAAAAGATGCGTATCTAAGCACCTTTCCATACCTCCTGGAAATTGCTTGATCCTGGCTCAAGTCCCAGCCCTGACATATATAATTTTTATTTAAAAATGACAGCTTACTAAAGTGAGAAAAACATATCAGTCATTACATAAGAGGGGGTCAATATAATTTTTCTTAAACGTAGATTTCAGTAAAATATTAATGGGTCTGTTGTAAAGAATAGAAAAATTTTTTTCTTGGTTCTGCTACATATTTTTTCTTAGTTCTGTACATATCTTTTAAAGGAAACCAATAATAATTACCTGAAGAGTGTAGCTCCTGTTTTAAAACAGTCACACAAAATAAATGCATGAAAGTAAAAGTGATTTTTAAATGGATTAATGTAGCTTTAAAAGATGCTTATTTTTTTTTTAAAAGCAATAAGTGAGTTTAGGAATTTCAAGGTTGAGAAAAATAGCATACAATGAACATTACATTTTGCAATTCAATAGACTATATGTGATTGAATACTGTATTATTATTATTCAGTCTAATTACCAAGGCTCGTCTTCCACAAACAAGTAACTACTGAGTCTTTAAGGTTTTCATATTGATGCATATAGATTAAATGAATGGGTTAATAGCACTGACCTGCTCCTTTCAGGTGTGTCCTTCCTGTCCTGCCCATTAGGCTATAACAAGGAGGGGGTGGGGGGGACTCTCCATCAGGTAACTCCCAAATCTCATCCCTGGCCCTCCTTCCCCGAATTTCAGGCCTTACAGCTCTACCTGCTTATCTCTGAGGCACCTCAAACTTGTTAGGCCTCAGCTGAGTTTTTAACCCTCTGCTCTCCAACAAAATAAAACACCAGTGCAGCACCAACCTTGATCTCTCCAGCGTCCCTGTGCCAGACAATGGGACCTGTTTTCAGTCCAGAGTACTGCGAGTCATCTCTGACAGCTTGCTCGGCCTCCCCTTTCATATCCAATATATAGTTTAAGTCTTAGTTATTTCACTTCTTAATTCTCTCTCTAAACCACTTTTTCCTAATCTAAGCTGACCATGGCCTCCCACCTGGATGATTACAATGGCCTCCACTCTGGTTTGATCCCTTCTGCTTTGGCCACATCCAAGAGTGAAGAATACTCTGTCATACATATGTTTTAATGGAAACTATTCTCCACATTATAGTCTCCTGACCTTTCCAAATAAATCTGATATGGTCAACCCCCAATGTGAAACACTTGGGGCCTTCTTATTGTTCTTACCTCGGCCTAACCTTTTCATTACCTCACTGGTGGTTCAGCTTCTGAAATGCCCTCTGGCTTTTGAAGCACAGAATCTTTGCAAAACTGCGCCTCTGCTATCTGGAATGCTCTCCCATTGCTCCCTCCACCCCTTCATTAATGCCCACTCCGCCTTCAAATCTCAGCTTGTCTTTGCAGAAAGCCTTCCTGTTCTCTTGATTGAATCACTATTGCCCTATTAAATGTTATCTTAACATCACACAAACCTCTTTCACAAATCTCTCTCTCCCTGATTAGATAGTGAGTTTCAAATAAGGGTAGAGTTCATATCTTTAAAACATGTCGGACTCCACCATTGGACTCCAGGGCCAGCCCAGTGCCAGGTACATAGAGGTTCTCAATAAGTATTTGTTGAATAAATCTTGACCAATTCTTCCAAATCAGACTCTCCTAACTTTTGCCTCATGATTTATTTTACTATATAGCTTTGGTTGGCCCTTCTTGCCTGACGTTAGCATTGTCTCTTAAGTTTTGATCCTTAACTTGCCTACATCTCTCTCTCCCTTTTTTTAAGATTTTATTTATTTATTTGAGAGAGAATGAGAAACAGGGAGCATGAGCAGGCAAGGAGGAGCAGAGGAAGAGGGAGCAGACTCCCCACAAAGCATGGAGCGTGATGTAGGGCTTGATCCCAGGACCCTGAGATCATGACCTGAGCTGAAGACAGATGCCCAACTGACTGAGTCATCCAGGCACCCCCACAGCCTACAGTTTTCAGCTGCTTTGGGCAAACATTGTGTAATATTCAGCTTGGCCTGGCATGGCCCTGCATTTCAGTGTGGAGCCTTACCTATATGGAGTAAGACCTACACAGAGTTCAATTCAACCTCACATTATAGGCTAGTGCAACCTTCACCAAGTATTTACATTATGTCTTTAGACAGCATTTATGGTCATAAACTCCAGTGAATGCAAAGATAATATATAAAACATCATAACCACAATTAAAAATGATCTTTCTTGGGGCGCCTGGGTGGCTCAGTTGGTTAAGCGACTGCCTTCGGCTCAGGTCATGATCCCGGAGACCCGGGATCGAGTCCCACATCAGGCTTCCTGCTCGGCGGGAAGCCTGCTTCTCCCTCTCTCAGCCCTCTGCTTGTGTTCCCTCTCTTGCTGTGTTTCTCTCTGTCAAATAAATAAATAAAATCTTTTTAAAAAATGATCTTTCTTCTGTTGTTAGCTATTCAGTGCTCTAAAAATGGATCCTTTATAATAAAAGTTTCAAGGGTTTAGATACATTATCCTAAATAACAGGTAAATTTTTTCTAATAAATTACTGAATTACTGTGACAATGAAAATATACTTTTATTTAAGTGTTTATCTAATAGAATCAATTGTTTGTAAATGGATTTTTTTTTGAGAGAGAGAGAGAGAAAGAGAGAGAGCTCGTGTGAGTGGGAGGGGCAGAGGAAGAGGGAGAGAGAGAATCCCAAGCAGGCTTCATGCTCAGCATGGAGCCTGATGTGGGGCTCGATTTCATGACCCTGAGATCCTGACCTGAGCTGAAATAAAAAAATCAGACACTTAATCAACAGAACCAAGTTGATTTTTGAGCATTTTTTGGCTTGGCCAAGAAAAATTACCATAGATCAATTTTATCTTGTATATTAATGGCTTCAAAATAGTTTTCTGGGTATGGCAGTAGAGGAATAACGCAGATATTTAGCAATGTGATTGTTGGGGAGAAGGTTTATGCTTCTAGGACTTTGCTTTCTTTTTTATAGCCAAGCCTCTCTCTGGTATCAGAGTTCTAGTATATGGAAAATTGTTTTATTCCCTGTGATCAATTTCTTTCTTGTTTTGCCTAGTATCCCAGATATTCTGGGATAGTGGTCCTGCCTTATTTTCCACCTCTGACCCTGTATTCTAATTTCTGTGACAAGGTTTCTCTTACAGGCTGTTGAACCTTCATACCATGACCTTCTGTTTCTCTTTGCCGTCCTTTCCTGGTATCAGTTCCTTGGGAGGACATACAATGCTCCCTGACTATAACTTTGTTCTGTGACTTGTAGACCATATTTCCACTATTGTCTTGTAATTTATTTTAAAACATGCACAATCCCTTTGGGCTTCATTCTTCATTCAATGGTTTCATTTAGTCATGTTTTACAAGGAGAACATTGGTATGGGTTTTTGACCAGTTGTATCTTAGGGGTTTGAAATGTTTTATTCTGTTCTTAAGGTGAATGTATATAGAAGATAAAGTGTATAGATCTCTGGAAAAAAAGGAGGAAATGATGCTTTGGGGACATGGTCCTGTCCAACTTTGGGGCTGGGTCTGTCTTGGGCAATGGATTCACTTATATGATCCCAGATTTCATCTATTTGATCCCTTTCTCCAAGTACGTTTTCATGGACTGTAGAAGTCACAGAGAAGATTAAGAGGGGAACCTCATCTGTCAACTGAAAATGTTTCCTGAGTTTGAATAATGTTTGAAAACAAAATGTACTATAGATAACATAACAGACTAATTCATATTTATGTAATCTAATTATCATTTGCTACCAAAATATTTGCTTATTACTATGAATTCCACACTCTGTTTTTATGATTCTTCCACTTGAATTCTTTGACAAATTAGGAACAACAGGAATTTAAGTGACATCTTTTGTTGGTGAAGGAGAAACCTATTTCCTAATGGTATTTACTTTATAGACAAAAAGGAACTTTGTTAATATTGCATTAGAGCATAGCAAAACTAAAAAAAAAAAAAGCTAGATGACACTGTTACTGAGAAAAATCTAGGTTTGTCTGGGAAGCTAATTCTGATCAATTTGACACCAAAGAGGATTTTATTTTATCTGAGCATCCCGGTAATGATACTGAGGAAATTTCCTACAGCTTTGGTTTGGTTCTGTGAAACTGAATTATAATGAGTCTGAGTATCCCTCTTATTACTTTCAAAGTGTAGGACAATGAAGGATAACATTAAAGTTTTCCAATTTCATTTTGTTTCATAGGTCAGTAACTAAAAGTATCATGAAGCTTCTTAGATTCTCCTTCCAGAATCTTCTCACAGCACGATTTGCTTCTGGTTCATGGAAGTGCCATACAGCAAGCTCATTTTTAAGGAAGACTTACATTATGGTCAATCTTGGTTACCCAGGTTGTGTGATAGAATGGATTAAAAACCTCATTCCCAATAAGGAGTATATTGGGGTGTTGTTCTGTAGATTGCATAATTTCTTGTAAAAATCTTTAGTTTGTATGCACTTATGTCAGAACTTTGATTCCATATGGATATTTCCAATATGCCATCTATATATATGCCTTAAAAATACTACTCTGTTCTCTTCTTCCTTCTCCCAGCCAATGAATTATTTATAATTCCTTTCGTAAAGAGATACTCAGCTAAAGAGCTTTATCAAAGGTGGCAAAACTAAAAAGCAAATTAGTTTTATGATTTCAAAAAATTAGCTGACTATTCATTTGTTATAATGTTTTCAGACTACTTTAGAACTCTCAAAGGAAGAGTAATAGTCTAGGATAGTGCTATAAGATTTCCTTTATGGACAAAGCAAGCCATTTAATCTTGACAGACTCAACTGTTTTTGATTTTCTGCCATCGATATCCATCAAAGAAATAGTAGTAGTGATTAATATCATTTTGTCCACTAATCAAAAGCATGTACAATGTATACCTGGAATATATTCCAAAATGGAACATAACATTACAGTTTTTAAAAAGTTCAACAACCAAAAAATCAGTATCAATTGGAAGAAAAAGCTTTTATGAAGATACTTTTAAGACATGTGGAAAATAGATTTTTAGGTTTTTCATTAGTTTTAAGAAAAAGTAGAAGAAAAACCTTTAGGAGAATTGATGGGAAATACTTTTTCCCATTTTAAGATGAAAATCATGCTTAGGTATTTACTTATCAATGTCTATGTTCAAAATAAGTAGAAGATTCTCAGAAATTGGATAGAGCATTGTAAATTTTTTATTACCTAAAAAGAACCTTCCACCACCACTTATTTTCTGCCATCAAGCTAAAAATTCCAGAATGGTGATGGCAGCTGGGCAGGTAGAGTGCTACAACAGACCTAGAAACACAGTGGTATCTGAAAATTGACTCTATGTTTTCATAATTACAGGGAGTCACACACAGTTCCTCCCACTACATAGAGACCCAGGAGATAAAAGCAAAACTGAGAAGAGAAGTGAGGGGCTTACATGCTCGCCAAGCAGACTTGCAAACAGATTAGCTTTGGGGAGTATTCTTGCAAAAATTATCAGCCTAGAAAAATTTGCCAGATGGATACATGTGGGAAAGGCAAAACAAAATGGAAATATCATTGTATAGAGCATATGCTTGCTCATTAAATTCATTCAATTATGCATTTATTTATTCAATCCACAAAAATGTATTGAGTTCCAATAATGAGAAAGGCACTGGGCTTAAGCAATAGGAAATGATCTCCACCCTCATAGAGAAGAGAATTCACATTTGTTGAAAGCAAACTGGCCAGGGGCTGCACGTAACTCACATCAACTCTGCCAAGTTTTTTTTGCATTCCTCCTTTCCTATCTGTGGAAGCTGAGCCTCACCGAGTTAAAGAGGTTGTTTGAGGTCATAATAAGTAAGTGGCAGGATTAAGACTTCCAGACTCGCTTTGTCTCTGAAGCCCACTACGCCATCGTGTCTGTCATCGGGCAGGAAAGCCGGAAACGTGCACATGGCCTGTAACACAGGCCCAAGACAGGGACAAATCCTACCCGGGAGCTGGAGGTGACCTGCTGGAGGAGCACGCAGCGGGGAGCTGTTCATTCTGCTCGGCTCTAGGATGTCTTTCCCGGCCCAGACAAGTTGGCATTGGAGCTGGGTCTTGCAGACAAATGGGGAAGAGTGTTTTAGGAGCACTGCAGGTTGAAGAAACAGTTTACAGTGTCACAGGCCTTCTCAGACTTGTATTTGTACTACAGTTTTGAATTTTAAGTTATTTGGCAGCAGACGCGAACAGCACCTTGGCCAGCAATCGTAATGCAATGAGTCTCATGGGCTTTGCAGTTAGGATAGAGGCTTTGAATCTCAACTCTGCCACTTGCTACCTGTGGGAACTGGAAAATCATTTAAGCCTGGTTCGATTAAATGGGGAGAATCATCAGGAGGTTATTTTAAGGAGAATATGAACTGATATACGTAAAGTGCTTACTTCAGGTGATAGCACATGGTATGCACTCACTAAATTGGCTGTTAGGGACACTACACCACAGTAATGTCTGAGGACACGTGCAGCTGCACTCAGGGACTGCAGGGTTCTCTTGCCTCTTGTACCACGGCGTGTCTGAACAGCACTATGCTATGCGCGACCGACTAAGCTCTCCTATGTACTCACAAGGCATACCTTTGGTGACATTCTATTTCTTTCCTTCTGGCTTGCTGTTTTGTTGGGCTTCTTCTACTCTCAACAGTCTTCTTTACTGCATTGCAGAACCCACTTGACTTAATGTACAATTTGGCAGATATCACAGAATAATGTGTATATTGAAGTTCAGCAAAGACTATTTTACCCACTCATCACTTTATTAGCACATATGGGGAGGATCCAGAGTGTTCCCTAGCCTAGTGTTTGAGAACCAGTGGTGCAGAGTGGGTTACACCAGGGGCGGGGGAAGGGTGGCAGGAGAAGTCAGATTACGGTCAGAGTAGAAAGGAACTTAAATACCATGCTGAAGGATTTGGTCTTGATCCTGTGGAATTGGAGAGCCAAGGGGAAAATGAAAGTAGGCGGACAGACTGAATTGTGTCCCCCACGCCACCATTCCTATGTTATAGCTCTAACTCCTTGATTAAGTGTATTCTGAGATAGGGCCTTTAGGGGGGTAATTATGCTTAAATGAGGCCATAAAGGTGGGGCTCTAATATGATAGGATTAGTGTCCTTGTAAGAAGAGGAAGAGACACCAGAGTTCTCTCCCTGCGGCCATGTGAGGACCCAGGGAGAAGTTGGTCATCCACAGACCAGGAAGAGAGGTTTCATCAGAAACCAACTATGATGACATCATGATCTCAGAGTGTCAGCATTCAGAACTGGGAGAAGATAAAATTCTGATGTTCATGCCACCCAGGCTGTGGTGTTTTGTGACTGCAGCCCTAGCACCCTAATACAGAAGGAAAGAAGCATAACAGGACTTGGGTTTTAGGAAGCTAACTAGTGCATGATGGAGGACTGCTTTGCATAGTCTTTGTCTGGTCAACTCCATATTTTCTTTGAAACTCAGCTCCTTTGGGAAGATTTCTTGATTCCTTAAGTTTCATTTTGATATTCTTCAATGTGTTCCCATAGTATGAGCGTATAAATCTATTGTAATAATAGATATAATAATAATAGTAATAATAATAATAATAATAATAATAACCTTAATTAGCTGTCTCCCACCAGACTATAAACTCCTTGAGATCAAGGACCACATGTTACCTTTGTATTCCTAGCATCTAGTATGGTACTTGGCACTGGGTACTTCTCAATCAATATCTATAGAATTATGTAATTAATATGGAAGAACCTCAGGCAAGGAAGTCAGTTCTAAGACTACTGATATAGTAGCCCATTAGCAGAACATTCACTTGTAACTCACATCATCTTAATTGTTTGGCATGACAATAGTCTTTAGTCTTCTGTTTCTAATCTCTTCCAAAATGAAATTAAAAAGTGCTGAAGAAGTTGAATTTAATGATTTTTACTCACTAAAAATTAGGCTCCATCCCACCTCATTAAGTCCCAGTACAAATGCATAGTGCCCAATATCCTCAAGAATGAAGAAATGCTATTTATAATTACCTCATTTGTTTGGAGGAATCACCAGGAGTCTATAAAGTGAATTAATGTGATCAGCAAACACAAATGCATTGTTGTGTAATCTATGTAGAATTCCCGATAAGTCTTTCAGAGTTTGCCAGAATACCCAATGATTAAAGACATTAGGCCCAAGTGAATCTTCTATCTTTGCTTTTATAGCACAGGAACAGTTATAGGAATGGAACTTATCCATTAACCAAACAAAATGTTCCTATAAATCACTGAATTAATTGCAGAGTTAAAGTCTGGGCCTGTGTCATGAAGAGCAAACAAGAGACGTTGCCTAAGAGATGTGCTCGGTGGATCTGATGATGCTAATTTGTTCAATTTCAGCCTTTAGTCAAAATGATTCTAGATGACAGACTCATTCCTCCTATCTTTTAATTTTGACCTATTAAGATGGTCAGTACTATTTGATTTTTCCAGTTATTACAATGTCCTTAGAATATTGTACAGGGTTTGGCGCTTTATTGGATGGATGGTGTGTGATTCATTTCCCCCCATTTCCCTCTGATTCTCTTGTTCCTGTATATCCTTGGGCTGAGAATAGCCAAAATTTAATAGAATTTTTAATCTTCAATTAAAATTCTAATGGAAGTTCTCTAATTGCTCAAGCTGATGTAGCAGAAGTAGAAAAAATTTTACATATATGGGTTTAAAAAGAATAACTGGGATTATTTAGAAAATAATGATGAATTTCTAATGAAAATCAGATGACCTCTTGAAATATTGGCCTACCTTTTGGAGATACTTTTTTCTCTCCTCAGATTCCTGAATCTTTCTGGTTTCAGCAGTGATGTCTATAGTCTCTAAAGGAAATAAAGTCAAATTCAATTTGAAATATTGTCATGATTTTATAATAATGTTGATATAACATCTAGTATCTTTAGAAGAGGAATAAGCCTGAGCCCAGAGACAAGAAAATGTCTCTGAAGAGAACATATTTGCAGTAAAAGATTTTCCAATTTCTACATTTCTATTCAACGAGTTAGGGGAATTTAGACATTCTCCTCTGGATGAGTAGGATGGACTCTGAGATAGGGTTTTGGTATGCAATTCAGAAAGTTATGCCAAAGTGTAAAGATGTCTCCTTATACTTATTACCTTTTTTCTGAAGAATGGAGGAATGAAGATGTTGAAATGCAAAAGACTTGGTATTTACTGTTTTTCTCAAGGCTAAAAGGGTGGAAGTAAATTTTCTTTAAAAATACAAAAGGGAAATGAAGAAATAATTGGAGAGACCACAGCATTAAAGATATTTAAGCTTCCTTTAAAAAGGGGGTTATTTAAATCTACACCCACAAAAATTGCACAATAAGAGTTTCCATATCTTTGGCTTACTTTTGGGAACTTGGTTCCTAACATTGTGCTTTCAACTTTCTCTGACGCTTTCATGTTTGAACTTGATTATGTAAACAATCACCCTTAACATCCTTTCAGTCAACATATAACATTTCCCCCAGACGATTCTATACTGTTTAGCCAAACATGCCAGAACCTAAGGGGCTCTTTCAGATGTGGTTTTACCTGTAACAAATATACCACAGATTCTTTCCCAGGGGAAGGACTGCTGAGAAGTTGTAAAAACAAACAAAACAAACAAACAAAAAAGAAAAACCACACAAAAAAGCCACACAAAAACTGTTTGTATAGGGCTTTTAAACGTTTGAAATGAAAGATTCTTATTTTAGAAATCGATTCTGCCAGTACTTGTGGGAGTGGCTCTGGTATCTTCCAGAGAGATTGGTTATTGCTGATGGAAGCAGAAACCAGCGGCTGAAGGCAGCTACTCACCCCTCGGACCGCACCTGGAGGGCCTGGCCACCGGCAGGCGCTGACTGCTACCTCGGGACAGCACCAACTGAGATTCGTTAGTAGGATACATGGACGCCGCGGTCCAGAATTGCTTGGCCAAGTTGGAGTCCCGTTCCGAAGTTCCGGTAAACACCAGTAATCCCTGGGGGCAAATTTCGACAGACTCCTCCTGGTGGCTGGGAAGCCCTTCGCTGTCCCTCGTTTCCATGGCAACTCAGGACGCTTCTCTGAGTTCCCTGGCTCTTCTCCCAGCCCCGCCCTGCAGAGAACGGTCAAGTTGGCAACTACCGCCGCCAGAAGCCCTTTGATTCCCGGATAGATGCTGGGGTCCAGCGCGTGCCTGTGGGCTATGTGAAGCCCACTTCTGTGGTCTCACAGGCTCCAGTGGTCCAAGCCTTGGCGATGAGATAGGAAGAGTCAAAACGTCAGGTTTGGGGTGGTTCTGGTCCTGTTGGGAGCCAGTAGGGCGGCACTTGAGCTCTCACCACCTCAGTCAGCATTCAACATCCTCCCTCCCCAGCTTCCTTCCCCCCAAATATATCTATATATCTAAATAAAGCTTTTCAACTCTTAGCCCTACCACCCTAACCCACCTCTCCTTCCCCACCAGATTGCCACAACTCCCCTCGCCAGCTGTGGATAGTGGTTGGAGAATTCAACCCGGCAGCTAAAACCCTAACCTATGGGAGCCAGGGCACTGAGCCGCCGAGAAGTAGCTGTGTATAAAGATTTTGTTATATAGTCCCCTCTGCCCCATCCTTTAAGAGAAATCTTATGAAAGAAGCTAGATTTAGATTATATGTGCATTTACTAATGCGACCCACTAAAAGCTGCTTGCACTGCAACAGTCCTAAATGGTCATTTAAAGGACTGTATCTGATGTGTGGACTCAATTCCTTCCTGAAAAATAAATTATGAAAAATGTTATTCTTATAAAAATATTAATAAGTGTGAGTGAATAACTTTCCTAGATCTTGTTAATCTAGGAACACTCTAAACATTCCAGCCACAGCAAAGTTGTAATTACTGTGGCAGGAAATGAGATGGACATCAGA
This sequence comes from Spilogale gracilis, assembly GCA_004023965.1. Taxonomy (NCBI): domain Eukaryota; kingdom Metazoa; phylum Chordata; class Mammalia; order Carnivora; family Mephitidae; genus Spilogale; species Spilogale gracilis. Next base: position 19,707 of record PITA01017397.1, on the reverse strand, counting down.
AACCAAAGGGTAATAACCACAACTTATGACCTTATGGCACTTTATTCTTTCAAAATATTAATACAGTCTCACAGACAGCTCAAACGTGGATAATCACAAGTCTATACAATGACACAGATCAGTGAAAGAAAAAAATCTTATTTCCCAACATAGCTAAAATATTTTTTGGTTAAGAGTCTGAAGGAAATGGATAAATTATAAAGGCATACAAATTATACATTGTGTATTTAGCTGCTAAAATACTAATTTTTCTCTTGGTTGAGCTGTTTATAGGCTATGGGTAATACTGGAGCATTTCCAAACCTTACCGTCCCCCATACACAGTGATGTGCATGGACACCTCATTTGGATGATTGCTAAATCTTTTTACCTGGCCGTGTGGTTAGTGATTGGTCGTATTAGCAATCAGCTAACTACACTGCCTAGTAACTAGACTCACAGAAAAAAAAAAAAAGGTTTACTTCCGTCAGGCACTGCAGTCCCAAGTTGGTGCCGCATACCTTGTGATAGACAAATCATGTTGGTTCATTAGTTCAACTGTAGCTCACTTTAGTTGGTAGGTTGGCGAATCCCTTAATAAATAATGAAAAAGGCAGCATGAATCACAACATACAGCATTAATCGTTACCTAGGGGGCTCCTTCCCGAAGTCTAAGTGTCATAACAGCTCACAATTAAAGCCATTAAACTTTACACTTGTCGCTTTCCTTGCAGGCGGATTGCCCAATCCTGCTTTTACTCCTCGGGGGGAAGCTAACCGTTTAACTGCATTTAGCAGCAGCCAGCCGTCCAGCTAGTTTGCTGGAGTGTCCTCGCAGGTTGACAAGGAGCAGCACTGCAACCAGCAAACGCTGACGCATCAAATCTCCAAGCGCGGCTTTCTCCCAACGCCGCTCAGGTTGGCGGTTTGCTGCCGAGCGTGGCGTCCTCCTGCCCGCGGGGCGGCGGGTGATGCTGTGCCTTGTTTTGATGGCAGTGGAGTTAGTGATTGTAAGCACCAGAGTACAATCAGCTAATTACACTGCCTACAAACCGAGCACCGGGCGCCCGCGGGCTGCAGCTCCCGTACGGTCGGCGGGCCGCGGGGTCCGGGCCCCGTCTCCCACCGGGCGATGCCCGACGGTGCCTGGGTGCGAGGACGTGAGCGCGGGGCCCCAGGGGACGCCCGGGACCCAGCCGGCACCCTCGCCCGGCCCGCAGGCTGAGCTGACCCCTGCCGGACCCCCGCGCCCACTGGGCGAGGCAAGGCCAGCCGGCAGCGCTCGAAGGGGGCCTGCACCCCAGGGCCGCGCCGGTCCCCAACTCCAGGTGTTCCCGGCTTCACCCCAGCCGCCGCCATCCCCGCGCCCGTCCCCCTTGCCTCCCAGGGCCCTCCCCTGCAGGTTCCCTTACTGGAGCCTTCCCTCTTCGCTTTCTCGGGTCGAGCTCCCACCTTTTCACGCCCCCGTCCGCTCCGCCCCAGAAAACTTCTCTTCAGTCCCCAGCCCAAACCCTAGAGTGGGCCCTCTCAACCTTGTGCGCCCCGCAGCTCTGAGTGGCCGAGTGGCCGTGGCCGTGGCGGGCCAACCGCCCTCGGAACCCCGTGGCGGAGGGGGCGGGGCACGCGCGAGGTGGAGTGGGGGAGGGGCGGGGTGGGGGAGGGGAGGAAGCCTCGAGCAGGGGCCGCGGGCGGGTCTCTGCAGAGAAGAGGCCCTGGGGACCCAGGCACAGATTCCTGAGAAGTTTCTCTTCCTGATAGGATAGAAGGGACAAAGCGCTCCTTCTCCCCTCCCCCTCCCCAAGAAGCCGCACACGCCCATGTGCGTTCTCCATTCTGCCTTGGTCAGGGAGACACCTTGGCCTGGTACCAAATTGTGGGCTCTAATTTTCCACATGGAGATAGGCCTGGATGGTCTCTGGCATGTGGGGCGACTGCCTTGGAGAGTCCCATCTGCACTCCCTCCTTCCCCTTGTCTTTCTCTTACACTCTTGGAGGCCCAGGCAGCCAGGTGGAGGGTTGGCTCTTCTCATCAACTAGTGAGTGGGCCAGCTCATGAGTTACATCAAGGCTTGGTCCTCACATACTTATTTAAATACCTGCTATATGTTCCACACCTAAGGTCATTCATTCTACCCTCCATATGTGTAATCTAGGTGGTAACACAATGTGAACACACATTACTTACCACTCAAGACAGTATATAATAAATTGTTAAACTAGGGAGAAATAGAAGAAGGTGGAGCATCAATGAGGACTGTAATCGTCAGGGGAGGTTCCCAGGAGACAGGCTCCAGGAGGTCCTCCAAGCAAGACTAAATTGGGATATTCAGGGTGAGAACTGAGGAGGCCAGAGAAACAATGTCTTGTGACCAGTTACATTTTCTTCTCACAATTCCACATCTGATGATGTAGATGTATTTATGTGTGTATTTGGACTAGATTGAACAAAAGAGGGCAGTTACAAAGAATTTCTGGGAGACCTCAACTGATACTTCTTTCCTTGAGTTACTCCTCCTCTCTTCCTTCAATCAATGTGCCAGGAAAGATAATATTCTAATTCCCTCCAGTATGGTCTTCATGCTTCTGATATAGAGATGTTGGTGACCCTGACAACTCATTGTTGACCCCAAAAGCTTTGTTCTAAATTATTTTCTCCAGAGGAAAACTTCCCAGCTAGAGACTGATCCCTTAAACCCAGGAAATGGTTTCATAGATGCCCCCAGTAGCATGAATTAGGGGGCAGTAATCTAGATCATTCAAAACAAATTCCAAACTCACACTATTAAACCACCAGAAGAACTTCCCAAGGATGAGTCTGAGTTACAACATTATCTTTCACTATGAAAGACCTTTTTTTTTTTTTTTTTTTTTTGCCACCTGCGTCATGTGTTCTGAGAACACCAGAGTGAAGAGTAAGAAATCAAAGTATAAAATGTACAGGACAGAAAACATTAATTCTTAAGATTAACTTGTAAAGTTAAATTGCAAAAGATGGGTCATTTATAAGTCGTTTTTTTTGTTTTTTTTGTTTTTGTATTCATCTTATCTTTGGGAGCAGCACAGTGTTGGAGAATACACCAAAGGAATCACACTCCAACTTCTTCAACATGTACAGAATACATGTACAGAACATGTACAACATGTACAGAATACCAAAAGCTCTATCAGGCCATATGCTAAGATTAGAGCTAAGAAACCTGAGAGCTGAACCAGTTTTGTATTTTATAGCTAAATAGACATACATACATAATGCCACAGTGAAATAGCTTCCACTCTGTTAGCCATATGCAGACTTACAAGTTTTGGTTAGGACGTAATTATACAAACAATCCTGTTTTTTTTCAAATTGTTAGTCACTTTTACCCAAGACAATATTAAATACCTCTTCTGACGGACATTTTATGATTATTAGTCGCATCTTAATATTTCTTACCTGAGTTGGATTGCTATCCTCTAAGGTCCTAGTTGCAGTAGATGCCTTGAAAGTTATATTTTGAAAGCTTTTCTTCAAAGATAATTTACAAAATAAATGTATGTAAATTTCTCAAGATGCATTGCCTCCAGAAATCGATTTGTTTAAAGATGCAGTCTATTTTGCAGGTCGTGCAACTAAAAAAAGTAAAAGAATGAGAAAAAAAATTGTGTGTGGCCTTGTCCTGTGTGGCTTTTTTTTTTTTTTTTTTTTTTTTTTTTTTTAAAGAATGCTTGTTCTTAGGGTTGCTGTTGATTTGGCCTGTAGTTACTAGAGAAACTCCAAGGATCTCATTTGAATCCTTTATGGTTCATGTCTAGGCATGCCTGGAGACCAGGGAGACCCAAGATTTAATCTAAGTAAGAATGCTTGTGGTGTTTTAAATGACCAAAGAGAAGATTGCATTTGTTTTAGACAAAACCAGGAAGGTACCTTTCAGAGAGATTGTTTACTGTTTTATTGAATTTCTGGGCTTTTGGTGATTCAGGTGTTGGAGAAAGAGTGCTAAAGAGAGGACATGAGGTTGATGATTAGGAACAAACCCAGAAGAGTATAGAAAACATATACCTTCTGCTTTAGCTTTGTAGAATTTGGATTGATTAAATTTACTACTCCTTGATAAAAAACTAGAGTCATGAATTACAAAAGATGGAGACAAACTTACTCTCTTCTTTTAACACACACAGACACATGATTGGAACATTTTCTACTTTCCATGGCTTTTGGAAGATGTTGTTTCAGAGGAAGAAGTGAAGAATCGGATTGATTAGAAATTATTGGTGTGAGCAGCTTCTTTTTAAGTTTTGTTTTCTGTTTTTGTTTTGTTTTTGTTTTGTTTTTTTTTTAAAGATTTTACTTATTTATGTGACAGAGAGAGACACAGCAAGAGAGAGAGCACAAGCAGGGGGAGAGAGAGAGGGAGAAGCGGGCTTCCTGCTGAGCAGGGAGCCCCATGCGGGTCTTGATTCCAGGCCTCTGGGATCATGACCTGAGCGGAAGGCAGATGCTTAATGACTGAGCCACCCAGGGGCCCCTAGCAGCTTCTTTTAAAACCTATTTTCGGGGTGCCTGGGTGGTTCAGTTGGTTAGGCGACTGCCTTCGGCTCAGGTCGTGATCCCAGAGACCCGGGATTGAGTCCCACATCGAGTCCCACATGGGGCTCCCTGCTCGGCGGGAAGCCTGCTTCTCCCTCTCTCACTCCCCCTGCTTATGTTCCCTCTTCTGGCTGTGTTTCTCTCTGTCAAATAAATAAAATCTTAAAACAAACAAACAAATCTATATTCTACATGCATATTTTCTCTTAGAAAAATAGAAAACTATGTTTTGATTTTTATATAGATCAATAAATATCAGGCTACCTTATTAACATTCATGATACTATATTTAGGAACTAATTTATATGTTGATGCAAGACTAGATTGAAGTCAACTTAATGCCTTTTTAAGAGCTAAAAATCAACGAATCTGTTCAATTATGAGAGGAGATTTTCTTTCTAGCTAAAATGAACTACCAGGAATTTTTATAATTTCATTCTGATTCCATTTCATTGTGCTCTCATTAGTAAGACTGTACCAGATTCTTCATTCGCTTCTTATATTTATTGATTAATCAATACTGTTGCTTCCAATATGCATGTGTTAAGTTATCTTTTAGTAAATCAGAAACAATCTAAAAAATAGGCTTTATAATTAACGTTGCTTGAGATCTTAAGGCTTCAGCAGCAGGAGCAAACCTGTTGCATATTTACTGTCTTGAGAGAACACAATCTAGGGATTTATGGTCTAGTTGGAGAGAGAGACAATTTGTGTACACAGATCATTAAGATAGCTATAGTAATTATATCAATATTAATATACAAGTAACATTTATATGTTATTTATATATTTATATTGATATAATTATATTAAATACCAAGATTGTTAGATTAATAGACACTTCAAGACTTCTAAATACGAATGTAAGCATTATTGTTTTAAAACTAATTTTTAATTTTTACTTTTTAAATTTTTAATTAAAGATAGTTGACATATATCTTTATGGCACCTGGGTGGCTCAGTCAGCTAAGCCTCTGCCTTTGGCTCAGGTTATGATCTCAGGGTCCTGGGATTGAGCCCCATTTGGCTCCCTACTCAGCAAGGCATCTACCCCTCCCCATTGCTCATGCTCAGTCTCTCTCTCAAATAAATAAGGAAATAAGTAAATGGATCTTTAAAAAAAAAAGATAGTTGACATATATTAATTTCAGGTGTATAACATAGTGAGTTGACAATTATATACAGTATGAGATACTGTAAATGTAGCTACTGAGTATTATACCAAGTTAGTACAATATTATTGACTATATTCCCTATATTCTATTTTTCAACCCTGTGACTTACTTTATAACTGGGAGTTTGTACCTCTTAGTCCCCTTTACCTACTTTGTCCATTTCTCCACCCTTCTCCCTCTGGCAACCACCAGCTTGTTCTCTATATTTATGAATCTCCTCCTGTTTTTTTGTTTGTTTCATTTTTTTAGATACCATATATAACTGAAATAAGGTATTTGTCTTTGTTGGACTTATTTCACTTAGCATAATGCCCTCTAGGTCCATCCATATTGAGGCCAATAAGATTTCTTTCTTTGTTATGGCTGAGTAATATTCCCTTATAGATCTATATATATACCACATCTTTTTTATTCAGTCATTTATTGATGAATACTTGGACTGCTTCTATATCTTGCCAATTGTAAATAATGCTGCAATAAATATAGGGGTGCCCATCTCTTGAAATTAGTATTTTTATTTTCTTCAGATAAATATCCAGAATTGGAATGATGAGATTATATGGTATTTTTATTTTTATGTTTTGGAGGAATCTTGATACTGTTTTTTTATAGTGACCACACAGTTTATGTAAGCTCATTATTGCCAGTAGTTAGGGGAAAAGAAAAAGCAATTTACCAAAGGTGGGGACACAAAAAAGGCTATATGGAAAATGTGGGGTCAAGCTGGGTCTAGAAGGAAAGTAGGACATAGATGAAGGGAGAAGACAGAGATGGATGTTCTTGGTTGAAGGAGCAACTTGTGAAGGAAAAAATGCCAACCATTTCATGGAAACCATAACATACACGGTCAGTTGGGAGAGCCATGAATGTGTCCCTACTTAGGGAAATAAGATTAGAGAGGTAGGTACATAGGAGATAGATCATGGAGGACCATAGGAGTCAGGCCACAGAGTTTTAATCTTATTCTCTTGATTGCGGGGGCCCATGACTTATAAGATATGTTGTTCTGTGGACATTAATAAAGTGGCATGGATTAGAAGAGGGTGAGAGGGGGAATCTCAGCATCCATTTAGGCAATTATTTTAATGACCTAGGTATGAAGTGATGTAGAAAATATGGTATGAACAGGAGAGACTTTGGGAAGGAAATGGCATAGAACCTGGTGCCTGGTTAAAGGGAAGAGAGAACAAGATGAACTTCCAGGTTCCAAAGACAAACTGAGATGCTGGGAGGCAAACCTAGTCAGAGGCTAATGATGATGCATTTATGTTCAGGCATGTTTAGTTTAGGCGATCAAAGACAGTGGTAGAGTTAGATGTTGGGGGCTGAAACTCTTGAGAGATTTAGTTATTTCCTAAAATGGCGATCGTTGAAGTCTGAGGATGAAAGAACATCGGACATCATCTTGGTCCACTCAGGACAGGAGCAGGGGATTAGCAACAGGGGAGTATTTCTTGAACAGAAAACAGAGCGAGGAAAGCAGAGGGCTCGGTACCAGCTTTGGTGGTACCCGTGTCCTCTCTAAGGGCTGGCAGGAAGAAGTAGGTCTTGAGCCATAAGAAGTAGAAGAGAGGACTCCCACGGAAGCCAAGGTGTTGTAAACAGGGTTGCATACACATGTAAATTCAAGGGAAACAGCTGCCTGGGCACCACCACATCATAAGGTTTAGTCAGTGGGCAGCAGAGGACTGTATTGGCTCTTCCAGAATGCTTGTCTCAAGGCAGTGAGGGGTCCATGAACTTCTCCAGACTGTTCAGAAACAGATGAACTTTCCTGGCTGCTTCCCACCACTGGTTAGCCCCTGTCCCCTCTCCAAAAAGCCTCATGTAATTTTTCAGGTTTTTAGAGGTAATTTCAGGTCATCTGAGTACACGATTGAGGAAAGTCTGTTCTTAAGAGCTCCAGAATGTGTTCTGTAACTTTATGAAGCCAAAAGCAGGGAATTGTTTATTTTGTTAATACGTACATTAGCATGAAAATACTTTATACCATTCTCTTAAGCACTACCAGAGGAGGTCTACTTTTTCTTGTTTTTATTTCTATTCTCCCCATTTGGCCTTTTTTCTGGGTGGGGTTTATATTTGTTAGTTTAAAAAAATTATATAGCTAAAAAGAATCACATAATTCTGGTTTGTTATCTTTATTTCCTCTATATCCATAGAGCATATAGCAAGCATTTCATCAAGTTCAAACTTTTTGTCAAGTTCATCCTGCCGTTCCCCTCTTAGCTCATTTGTAGCTTATTTAAATCTCAAGCTCCATTCCTACTTCCCGGTAAAATTTTCCTTGGAGCCTGGAGCCTCGTCTTGATCTTTTCCTTCTCTAACTCCTTCTGCACTTATATATTCACTCTATAATTAGTATCTCCCATTAGTAAGAGAATGTTATTTTCCTGTGCTCTAATTGCATTTTTGAAATCAGCATTTTATGATAGTAGAGAGTGCTAATGTGTATAACACAACTTTTATTATATTAGTACAGAGCACTGTATATACATTGTCTCACATCCTGAATTGTTTGCAGTGGACTATCTTGGCTTCCAACTTGATGCATTTCACGTATATATGACTACACTGACCATACATACATGTATATGTATGTACACTGTATATATGTACACAGATATATATGTATCTACACTGACCATACATACATGTATATGTACATACATACATGTAGATGTATATACATGTATGGTCAGTGTAGTCATATATACAGATAGATAGATAGATTTATATATCTATATATATATATGGTCTTTCTTTTTTTTTTTTTTTTAAAGATTTTATTTATTTATTTGGCACAGAGAGAGAGATCACAGGCAGGCAGAGAGAGAGGATGAAGCAGGCTCCCTGCCAAGCAGAGAGCCCATGCGGGCCTTGATCCCAGGACCCTGAGATCATGACCTGAGCTGAAGGCAGAGGCTTTACCCACTGAGCCACCCAGGCGCCCTATATATGGTCTTTCTAACAAATACTGCTTACATTATGATTGCTCATAATGCACATAGAAAGTACAAATTAAGTAGGAAAAAGGCTTGTGGGAAATACACTTGCTTGGTAACTTTATGAAAAAGAAGCACCATAGAGTTTGATTCATTTAGTTTACCAGTAAGTGTTTCATTTAATAGATTAGGCAGCTCTAAACTTAATTTCTTTTGGGTTCAAATTAATATCACATAACTATAGAATTTTATCAGGTAACATTTTAGCATATGCAATTTTTTTCAATAATTGGTAATTAGTGTAACTTCCTTAATATGTGGTTTGAATGTAATGGGACTGAAGAGTTCATTGTAGAATAGTTCATCACTTTATAAAATGGTGCTTTCTTGCCGTTGTTAAAAAAATACACTTTTTGTCAGAAGTGGGGATTTTGGTAAAACATATGTATTTTTTTCCTCATTAACAATGATGTGCATTTGCAAATGGATGTAATTTGCAACTTAAGGAAGGGACACTAAGGAAATCAAATAGGTCTGATGGTAAGATTAGCCATCACATAAAAAATCCAGTGAATGTATAAATAGGGAATAGTCTTACACAGTTGGCCGGAATGCAACCTAGTGCAGCCACTCTGGAAAACAGTATGGGGGTTCCTCAAAAAGTTAAAAATAGAGCTATCCTACAAGTATATAACTAAGTGTTTATCCAAAGGATACAAACATAGTGTTTCAAAGGGGCACATGCACCCCAATGTTTATAGCAACAATGTCCATAATAGCCAAACTGGAAAGTGCACAGATGTCCATCAACAGGTGAATGGATAAAGAAGATGTCACATATATAATGGTGGAATATTACTCAGTCATCAAAAACGAAACCTTACCATTTGCCACGCCATGGAGGGAACTAGAGGGTATTTCGCTAAGTGAAATAAGTCAGTCAGAGAAAGACAACTATCATATCATCTCACTCATATGTGGAATTTAATAAACAAAACAGATGAACATAGGGGAAGGGAAGGAAAAATAAAACAAGATGAAATCAGAGAGGGAGACAAACGATAAGAGACACTTCATCATAGGAAATAAACTGAGGGTTGCTGGGGGAGATGGGGTAGCTGGGTGATGGGTGATAAAGAGGGCATGTGATGTGATGAGCATTGGGTGTTCTGTGCCCCTGATGAATCACTGAACTCTACCTCTGAAACGACAGAAAAAAAAAATGGAGAAGCAAAAGAAATAGTACCTACCACTGAATTTATTTATTCAATGAGTATTTACTGAACATCAGATGTTATAGTGGGAAGAATCATTAAAAAAAAAAAAGACAATTGAGCAAAAGCTTCACTGTGAAGTTTAACTGTGAGGGAGCTTTATAAAATACATTATCCCAAGATGCATTATATGTGTTGGATCCTGCTTGAGAGGATTATCTTCTAAAAAAAAAAAAACATAATCTTTAATATATGTAAAAAAAATCCCGTGAATATAATGTTCAATGTATATTTAAAAATTATTTAGCTTTTTAAGAAATTATTAAATGAGTAAATATTTTCAATTTTATACTAAAATTTAGCTAAGATCAAGGAGACAAACGTAGAAGCAGATTTTCAAGATTTACCATTATTGAGAAGCCTTGGGGCTTGAAAGTGCCTTATGATGGAGCTGAAATCCCTCATGCCAGAAGGAGGAAATGTAATTCGGGAAACTATTAACTTGTGCAAGGTCATTTTGGTCATTTTCCTCTTTCTACCATTTGATTCTTTGGTACAGGCTTACTAGGAAGGTAAAACATGTCTTTCCTTGACAAATTTATTTATTTATTTACTTTGTAGTTTTTAGTTAAATTCAATTTAGTTAACATAGAGTGTATTACTAGTTTCAGAGGTAGAGTTCATTGATTCATCAGTTGTCATATAACGCCGCAGCGCTCCTTACGTGCCCCCCTTCATGCCCATCACCCAGTTACCCCATCTCCCCCACCTCTGCTCTTTGTTTCCTAGAGTTAAGAGTCTTTTATGGTTTGCCTCCCTCAAAATAGGTCTTTGATGTGCTTCTTCTCCATTCTGTTCTTCATTCTCATTCCAAATGGCCAGAAACCTCATGTTTCCACCTGTTTCTGTGGTGCTTCCCTCAGGCTTCCTCCCTTTTTCCAAACATCTCTGGACAGAACAGGATTCTTTTATTCTATTAAGGATAACTTATTTGACATTTTCAGAAAGAAATCTTGAAAAGATAACATCAAATCGAGGGACTAAATGGCTTATAATGGCAATTTTAGACATTTAGAAATGGTGGAGGAGCTGAATTTTTTTTTTTTTTTTGTCTTCAAATTTCTTTGAGAGAGAGAGAGGGAGAGAGAGGGAGAGAAGGAGCAGGGGGAGGGGGTGGGAGAAGCAGGTTTGGGGCTGAGCAGGAAACCAGATGTGGGCCTCCATCCTGGAACTGCAGGATCATGACCTGAGCTGAAGGTGGTTGGTCTTCAAATTTCAGCATCCATTTTCTATTCTATTTAAACATGAGGTTGGTTTAGGCTGGCCCAGGCTAGACCTTCTGCTAAATTCTCATATGCTGTCAATAAGCGTTACTACCTGGGTGTTTAATTGCCATTGAAAACTCAGCACATTTAATCGAACCAGCCACTGTTCTTTTTCTCCCAGCTCTTCTGAACTCAGTTATTTCAATGAAACATGATTGTCTTTGTTACTAAGGCTGGAAACTTGGAGTGATTTTTGAGTATCCCATATCTCAAAACTCTGCATCCAAATAGTCACTTGGATACATACCTGACTTCCTTCTTTAGATTATAAGTCCCTTGAAAGGAAATTTGAAACAAGTTTTTAGCCCCATGACAATTAACAGCATCTCCTATGCAGTAGATGGTCAGGAAATAGTCATGGAGTGAACGTCATTGTAATAGATGTTCTAGTTGTCATTTTGTGTAGGAAGTGATTTAAGTAAGGTGTTTAAAATCATCACAAACAAGTAACTGAAGGAAGTCTTGCATGATGTTTAGTTGCTATTTGTTCTTTCCTGACCTCTAAGTACATTCTTATTCTACTGTTCTATTCAAAACGTCCAAGGCCTGCCTGGGCCTGTTGCAGAAAATATCACTAGGGAGGGTTCAAAGCTTCATCAGCTAATGTGTTGCACCAACGCAAAATGCACTATAACAGTATGTCTTCTGGGAAGGGGAACAAATAAAAGAATTGGTAAACACCTGACACTAACCATTTGAAAAGGAAAAATTTGAGGATATACTTTTATTCCAAAACAAATTTTATTTCAACAATATATGAGTAGTTGTCCTGATTTCCAGTTTTCTTACTTCTAACAAAAACAAAACAAAAAACAAAAAACCACACAACAAAACAACATTTGCAAAAGTTACCCCAACAAAGGCTAGAAAAGATGAGGATAAGTGAGGCAAATCTGTGATAATGATCTTGGTTAAGCTCAAGGCATTACAAAGCAATCAAGAGTCTAAATTAAATGTGAAAATCTCCTAAATGGCTAGGAGCTATCTCTCTTCATACTTTTCCACTTTTGCTTAAAATTACTTGAGGAAGCTTTTAAACATCCTAATGCTCTGGACTCCCTTCATCCCCCTTTAATCAGAATGTCTGCGAGGAGACTCATGTCTCACATCAGTATTTTTAAAAGATATTCAGGTGATTCCAAAGTACAACAGTTTGGAAACCCCTGTAATTGAGTGAGGAGAATAAGAAACGTATTATGGAAAGCTGAAATCAATAAGATACTGTGAAAGTAGAAGGTCATTAAGGTCCTAGTCACAACTTAATTTCATTTTTATATGTTTTGGATATCTAGCAGATACTTAATATATGAATATTAGATACTTAGTAGATACTTAATATGTTGAATTGAGCTAGCCTTATTAAATCATGTCATTACTTAATATGCAGGTGCTCAGCCACCATTTCCATAGTCCTTAGCTGATCATTTCTCATCCCTCCTAAATATCAAAAATATTATAGTAGCCAGGGAAATCCTACCTGTATTTCCAATAATATCTATATTTCACCTCCATTCATCACTGGTGAAAGCTTTAAGTTACAGCAGTCTAGCATGCCAGGATCGATCCCTATCCATATTCTACTACCACTAGCAATGAAGCTTTTAATCCAGCCAGCAGGTGAATAATCCATTTCCAAAATTCCATTTTAGAGACTATTCCCTTAAAACATCCCTGGTTCAAACGGTCTTAGACTGGGTTCCTTAGAAACGAACTTTGAGATAGGGAACCGTATGCAGAAAGTTTACTAGGGAATCCTCTTGAGAGATATACCCATGAGAGAGTGAGAAAGGGAGGACTGGGCAAGGGACAGGGGGACCAATGGTACAGTTGCAATTGAGGACTCCGGGAGCTCCGAAGATGGGGTGACTCTTCAGAATTGTAAGGGGGCCAGGTTTTTATATCCCCACATTAGCCAGTCAAAGGCTGCACTGCAGGCCACCCTTTGCAGGCCATGGGAAGGTATCTTCACTGTGAGGTAACTCCCGAGAGTTAAGTCCCAATGAGAAACACAGCTGTGAGCCATTAGTATCTGATGGTTCCAGCAGTTGGGGGATGATTATGGGGACCCTGAAGAGGGGAACTGGTTGAAGGACCTCAGTATCTATTACACTGTTCAAAATGACTTATCTTTGGCCAATGAGAGCTCCTCATGTAGGCTCATGTCTTTTTTTTTGTTTTTTAATTTTATTTACCTATTTGACAGAGAGAGAGATCACAAGTAGGCAGAGAGGCAAGCAGAGAGAGAGGAGGAAGCAGGCCCCCCCCCCCCCAGAGCCTATGCGGGCCTAGATCCCAGGACCCTGAGATCATGACCTGAGCTGAAGGCAGAGGCTTTAACCCACGAGCCACCCAGGCGCCCTCATGTCTTTTTATATGACCAACTGGTTTTGCCTAGCTTTCTTGCTTTCTGGTAAAATATACATTCCAGACTCATCTAATATATTACCTGAACTAGAACTGGAATGAGCCATTTCTTCAAGGAATTTTTTTAAAGTGAGAAATGGTATTTAGAGACTACAAAATAAGTGTTTGGATTGCTTATTGATTCTAGACCCTTCAGTGGACAGAACTGAAACACAGATTTTTGGGGAAAAAAACCTCAGGCTCATATTAATACTACCACTTAACAAATTTTTTTTTAATTAGGATTTTTTAAAAAAGGTTTTATTTATTTATTTGACAGAGAGAAACGCAGCTAGAGAGGGAACACAAGCAGGGGGAGTGAGAGAGGGAGAGGCAGGCTTCCCGCAAAGCAGGGAGCCCCATGTGGGGCTAGATCCTGGGACTCTGGGATCATGATCTGAGCCGAAGACAGATGCCTAAATACTGAGCCACCCACGCACCACTGTACCATTTCAAATTTAACATTATAGGATTTTTACTTAATTTCCTTGGTTTTACACTTTTATCCCTTTTTCCTTACATTGAAAATCTTAGTTCATAACATTAAAATTAATATTTGTATTTCTCTAGTCTATTCTCTCTATATATAAAATTTCAAAAGAGTAATGCTAATATTATGGTCTCTCTTGAAAAGATTCCAATGTATTCTAGAGTCATTTGGATTTTGTAAAAGCACTTTGCCTGACCTTTTTTTTTCTTTCTTTTTTCTTTGTTTTTAAGACTTTATTGATTTATTTCAGAGAGAGCATGAGGGGGGAGAGGGGTAAAAGATGAGGGGGAGCCAAATGCAGGGCTTGATCCCTGGACTCCAGGATCATGACTTGAATCAAAGGCAGACACTTAACCAACTGAGCCACCCAGGTGCCCCTGCTTGATCTGTGTTCTATTCACTTGTTTGTTACTTGTAGCAGGATACATTCTTGCCAAATTTATAGGTAATAGGTAGTCAAACGACAAGAGAATTTATTGAATGACAGAATTGGGTCATAAATAATCTTGATTCCTTATGGTGATGGTCTAAACCTAAAACAATGGGGGCACCTGGGTGGCTCAGTTGGTTAAGCGACTGCCTTCGGCTCAGGTCATGATCCCGGAGACCCAGGATCGAGTCCCATATCGGGCTCCCTGCTCGGCGGGAAGCCTGCTTCTCCCTCTCTCACTCCCCCTGCTTGTGTTCCCTCTCTGGCTGTGTTTCTGTCAAATAAATAAAATCTTTAAAAAAAAAAAAAACCTAAAACAATGAAATATGATAGGTATAAATGCAATATGCAGTTGTTTTATACCCCGTTTAATCCACAAAGCATTAGAGAACACTTACAATAAAATGATAAATATAAGCTTTTTATTAATAAGAAAGGTTACCTCTTTTTGAGGACTTAACGATATGCCAGGCACTCTGCTAAATACTTCACATAACTTTACAATTTAATCTGGACAAGAACCTTGTAAGACAGTAGTAGTAGTAATACCTATCATTTACAGAACATTTACGGAGTACTTGTACTCTTCTGGGTGTTTTGTACTTAATTCTCACAACCCGAAGAAGTGTTCCAGCTCCGGAAGTGTGATTCC
This sequence comes from Spilogale gracilis, assembly GCA_004023965.1. Lineage (NCBI taxonomy): Eukaryota > Metazoa > Chordata > Mammalia > Carnivora > Mephitidae > Spilogale > Spilogale gracilis. Next base: position 4,527 of record PITA01017397.1, on the reverse strand, counting down.
AAGGCTACAGGTACACTTTTTACCTCATTTTTTTTTTTACAGATAAGAATTTGAAGATGAGAGAGACTGAGAGAAACTTCCCTAAATTTCTGGAGGACTGGGATTCAATCCCATGACACTTGATTTTTAAGCTGATGTTTTAATCAGCACTGCTGTGTTGCCTTATTGCCACAAGAGCTAGGGAGGATCCGGAAAAGGTGCGGTTCACGTGTTACTGATTGTAATCTTGTTAACAACCGGTGGGGGTGGGGCGTCGTCATTCTTGTCCTCATTTCACAGATCAGAAACAAAGTTCAGGAGGTAAGCAGGCTCCTCTAGGCTACCCAGAAAGCGAGTTGTAAAGTCGCAATTCACACCCAGTCTGACTCCAAAGCCCATATTCTTAAACCTTAAAATGTGCAGGAAGGGAAAGATGTCAAAAACCAACAGCATTAATGAAAAACTCAGTACTTGCAAGTTCAGTGGGAGGCAGTGGTGGGACGCCACTGCCAACAAGGCGAATACCGTTCTAGAAATACAGTAAGCAAGCGTTATTGACATACCTGAAACTCTTCCACTGGTGAGCGCCCAGCGTGGTGAAGCGTGAGGAATGGGTCTACAGGAAGAACTGTTAAAAGTTGAGGTTAGCTCTCCAAAAAGAGAAGACTCAGGAGAGGCTGAGGAGCTGGTATTTGGAGTGTCTTCATGCGGGGGAGTGTTAGATACTGTCTAGTCCATAGTTCCAGAGGGAAGAGCTAAGGCTTCTGTTCGGTGGGATTGGTGCCTCAAGGGGAGGAAGCGCTGCTTGGGATTTGGAGCTTCTCAGAAATGAAACGGGCTTCCTTTTAAGAGAACAGGCTCTTTTTCACTGAGGAAAAACCTAAATGACCACTTACGGTGGGCTTAAAGATTTAATGTCAGGGGCAATGTTTCTTAAATTTTAGTGGGTATAAGAATCACCTGGGAGAGCTTGTTCCCAGGCTCCACCTTTAGAAGCCCTGATTCGGTAGATCTGTGATAAGGTCCATGAATCTCCATTTTTAACAAGCAGCCAGGTGGATCCAAATGAGGTGGTCAGTGACCCACACTTTGAGAACCAATGAGAATAGATAAACTCCAAGTTCTCTTCCAATTATTTTGCAAATAAACATTCTAGCAAAAAATGTGTAGTCAACTTAATGATTGTTCAAAAAAATTGCTTTAGTTTTATATATGATCCAAGACAAAATTCTTTAATATGTTGACAGTTACAATTAGAGACAAAATTCCTGGAATATAGGCTATTAGGATATGGAAGGAGAAGGCTTGATTGATTCTCAAACTATGTTATAAGAGACAAGATTTTAATAGCAAAATAGAAGAGGCAAATATTTTTTTTAGATTTTCAGATTTTAAAGAACTCGCTCTGCATATACCAGGGAGCAATCTGATGGGGACGTGGAAGAAGCTATGTGATTACCCTAACGGACTGTACCTGTGCTATGTTAAACACCCGTCAGGCTCTGGGACCCAGGCTTATATAAACTTCCGCCTAAAGCTAATAGAACAGGTGTAGGGGAGAGGGTCTCCTAACACTGGCTTACTTCCAGTTGGGGCTAGAGGACTTCTTCTGGCAAGTATAATGTACGTTTGATTAACTTAAACTTTTACTTAAACCATACAACCTGAGAGTCACATTTTAGAACTACTATATCCTGAAATGTTTCTCTATAAACACGTTATTAAAAAGCAGTGCTTGGGTACAATATACTGTTCCATATCAGGACTTTTTTTTTTTAACTTACCTAATGTTTCATTTGTTGCTTAAGTGTATTAAAGTTCTAAAAAGTCTTCTTTTTTTCCTTGAAAATATTAACTGATTAGTTGCGGAATTGGTGTTCCTGAATGTTTTGTTAATCGACAACATTGATGTGCTTATTTCGTTCATGAAGGGTTAGCAAACAATTTCTATTTTAAATGTAAGGTCTATAAAACTTCCAAACGGCAATTTCATGTTGATAAGCAGTGTGATCCTGTTTCTGTATAGCTTATTCTTGCTTCCCTTTAATGGTTGCAGACCTCTCCTTTCTCTTGAACCATGAGGGATGAAATTGCAGCAGCAGTTTTCTTTGTCACAAGACTGGTGAAAAAACATGACAGACTGAGCAAACAGCAAATAAAAGACTTTGCAGAAAAGCTGATGACAATCTTGTTTGAGACCTATAGAAGTCACTGGCACTCAGACTTCCCTTCCAAAGGGCAAGCCTTCAGGTGAGAGCTGGTGTGGATGACGGCAAAGAGAAGTGAGTCACAAGCAGGCGACCACCATAAGCAAGGATTCTGTTGGCAGAGTCTGGGTAACAGAAGTTTTATGGACTCAAACTGACTTGAACGTGGGCTTGAGAGAAAGAGAGGCAGCGGGTGGCAGTTCACAGTTGAAAACTATGTAGTTTAAATATGACTGAAGACTTACAGGGCAAATCCCTTATACGAGGTGGATTATGCAATCTCTAACTTGTGTTGGCCACAAAAGATATGCAGAGAACATTCATCACGTTGAGTGACTTAGTGATGTAACTCACATTCTAAGTAGCTGTGTAAAAAAATCGATGGTTCTACTCAGCAAACCGGGGAGGATGGGGATGGGGTAGGGGTCACAGGTGAGGGGGGAGCTGTATGTATTAAAGCCGTTTTCCCATCTTATGATTCTTCTACTAAGGTGCATGTTACATCTTTGTTTCCCTTTCTCTCCTTTTTAAAGGTGTATCAGGATAAATACTATTCAGAATAAAGATCCCATTCTAGAAAGAGCTTGTGCTGAAAGTAAAGTGGATTTTTCTCACCTGGGACTTCCAAAGGAGATGACCCTGTGGGTGGATCCCTTTGAAGTGTGCTGTAGGTGAGTAATCTCATGGGAGGGGGTGTGCCTGTGCCCCCTGGAAACCTTGGGTTACATAGTCAACTCTGTACAATTTTGTGGGAGATGGTATGTCACAGCCCCGCATCAGCGGCCGAGGGCACTGGCCGCTTAAGGTTTCCGATGCAAATGTGATTCATGCAAACTTCGGTTAGGAATGGATTGCCTGGACGCACAGACTTGACATAGTATTTGAAAGTTGACTGTAACCCCTGCACTTTATTGCCAACCATAGATTATAACGTCTAAGTATTATAGGTGGTATCAAGGGGGTGGAGAAATTGCAAGGCTGTGTATTAGCTGAACTGAAAGAATCTAATTGTCTTTTTCTGAAAAACTCACTAAGAGCCCTTGGTATAATTAATGGGGTAACTCCCCATTAACTACAACCTTGTGGTAGCGAAAGGTCACAAGGTCTCTTAATTTGCTTTGTTGTCAAACCATTTCCATTTGTTTTTTAAAATAACTTTTTGCAGATTAGTAAGTGGTCTGCAGAAAAGAGTAGAGATAAAAAAATTAGAAAAAAAAACTTGTGTAATTTTGAATCCCTAATGAATACTTTATTTTCTTTTCCTGCTTAGGTATGGTGAGAAAAATCATCCATTTACGATTGCTTCTTTTAAAGGCAGGTGGGAAGAATGGGAGCTTTCCCAACAGATCAGTTATGCTGTTAATAGGGCCACTTTGGACTACAACTCTGGCCTTTCCTCAGATGAAGAAAGTTGTAACAAAGAACCTCAGATCATTCCTAAAGTTAGCAATCCAAAGAGTATTTACCAGGTAGAATGTGTTCTAGTTCCATGTTCTTCTTTACACTCCCCCCCCATTCTAATTCTAAAAAGATTTTTTTCTCTATAAAAGTAGAAAACAGAAAAAAAAACCCTGTAAAGATTAAAACCACAATACTAACATTCTGGAAATTTTTTTTCTTCTATATGTAGTCTTTCTCCTTGGCTGAGTGCTCAGGAGCTACACAAGCTTATGTAATACTCTTTTCCGTGTAGTATACAAACACAAGTTTCCTTTAACCTACATTCCTTCACTATTAAATATGAAAATTCCTGGGCTTTCTTGCCAGCAGAAAATAATATACTTATATAAAGAAAAAATATATTTATACAAAAAAATTTTTGTATAAAATTTGGAATATTAAGAAATAGTAAAAGAGCTGTGATCCCACCACAAGAAGAGTTTTTCTAATAAATAAATAAATAAATAAATAATAAATTAATAAATAAAATTTAACCACAACTTCTAGAAAGATACACATATTTGTATGTTGGAACTAGGTTTCATGAAACAGTACTTATCCTTACCTGGCATAATGTTCTCCATATCTTCTATTAAATTAAACTGTTTTCAACCACCTGAATGGACTGCATGACCAAGAAATAGTGGCAACCCTCTATTTGAAAAACACTGATCTAGACAGACTCTCTATTGACACTGTCCGTATATACTTGTTTGTATGTTTCCTGAAATTAATCCCTTATGCATGTTAAGACAATTCAAATACTTAAAATTTTAATACTTATTTTTCTCCTTGTAATTTACTTAACTAATCTCTTGGCAGTCATCTAGATTATTTCTACATTGTTGTGATAACTTGTAGAGATGATAGAATTTTAAGTTATTTCTGGAGACTTGATTCT
>PITA01017396.1:0-43538 GCA_004023965.1 Spilogale gracilis | reverse complement strand
AGAAACACAGCTAGAGAGGGAACACTAAGCAGGGGGAGTGAGAGAGGGAGAAGCAGGCTTCCCACGGATCGGGAAGCCCGATGTGGGACTCGATCCTGGGTCTCCAGGATCATGACCTGAGCCGAAAGCAGTCGCTTAACCAGCTGAGCCACACACGCGCCCATTGCCAGTGCCTTTTTGCAAATGGTTGTTAGACTGCTGAGCCTGAATCCTTGTTGCTGTTTGAGACAGCCTTTCTGAGCCTGACTTCTGGGAGGGGAAAAGCTTTCAGCCCTGAAGTATCTCCTATATGTACTTGTTACATAGTATCCTTGGGAGAATTGGCAAAATAGTCACAATAGTTACTTTCTGGTCCTTAGTTAAGATAAGGAATCCCCACTAAGAAAGCCTGTGAAGATGTAAAACTCAGTCCCCTGTAGTTAGGGATAGCCCAAATTGTCACCTGCCTTGTGCTTAAGGCCTGCATGATTTTTATTCAGACTCTAGCTTGAGAACTTTTACAAAACGTTACCGTACAATTTTAAAGTGTCTGTTTATATCATGACTTAAGTTTTTTGTTTTTGTTTTTTTAGATTTTATTTATTTATATGACAGATCACAAGTAGGCAGAGAGGTAGGCAGAGAGAGGGGAGGAAACAGGCTCCCTGCCGAGACCGATGCGGGCCTTGATCCCAGGACCCTGAGATCATGACCTGAGCCAAAGGCAGAGGCTTTAACCCACTGAGCCACCCAGGCGCCCATGACTTAAGTTTTTAAATGGGTGCTTACAAATGAAAGTCTAAGGGAATGCTGGTAATGAAGCACTTGGTTTAGAACTTTATTAAAATTGCCTAATAAACAATTCTTAATAGTGTTCCACTTCACGTGCCTTAGTCTTTCCATCCTCCTCTCAGAACTAATAGGTAATATTTTTTAAATATCAGTGCTTGATAGCCAGTAGTTTCTGTATCAAGAAGGTACCTCATTCTTTGGTCCATAAGTGGAAGCAATTCTTAAAATTTAGAAAAAAAAGTTTTACTTACACTCTATTATGTTTCCATATATTTTAGTAAGTAATATCTTCTCAGATGTGTTTTCTCTTATAATTATTTAATGATTTTATATTAACAGTATATAATTATATTTTCTGGTTGATAAAAACAAATGCAGGGGGAAATAAACATGCATGTTTCTAAATAAATGTTTTCATTAGTAAATATTTATTTTAATATTATCTAGGCTATCAAGTACTAGCTCCAACTGCCTATTACGATCAGACCGGTGCCTTAGTGGTTGGCCCTGGAGCAAGAACTGGCCTTGGAGCTCCAGTTCGTTTAATGGCTCCAACACCTGTTTTAATTAGTTCAGCAGCAGCACAAGCTGGTAAGTGTTACTGATGTTTTCAGGGATAATATTTTTCTAGTGTTCTTTGAGATAATCTAAAAATAGAGAGTAGTCTTTTGAGTAGTTTCAAGAAGTGTCTGAAATTTATTTTCCAGCGGCGGCAGCAGCTGGAGGGACTGCAAATAGTCTTACAGGCAGCACAAACGGTCTCTTTCGGCCAATTGGCACGCAGCCACCACAGCAGCAGCAGCAGCAACAGCAGCCACCAAGCACGAATCTGCAGTCTAATTCATTTTACGGGAGCACCTCTTTGACTAGTAGCTCCCAGAGCAGTTCTTTATTTTCTCACGGACCTGGCCAGCCTGGAAGTACATCTCTTGGCTTTGGAAGCAGTAGCTCTTTGGGTGCTGCTATCGGCTCAGCCCTCAGTGGATTTGGTTCATCAGGTAAGTTGCCCTTTGAGATGAGTATACTTTGCTAAGTGGACATGAGGTATATGTATGTTTTTAATAATAATTAATAATAAACAGCTTGTAGCAAAAAAGGACAGGAATAAAACACTGGTTTATTAGTTTAATTTTGTAGGGAAAAAACTGCCTCCTGCAAATCTTTAAGTATTTATGGATGTTTTAGCTCATTTCAAGCAGCCCAATTTTACTCAGCTATAGTATATTTTCCCCTGGCTTTAAGAATTATATTACTATAATTTTTGTTTTAGTAGGATTTGTTTGGAGCAATATTTTTTATACTAATTACTAGCTCTTCCTTATTCTCTATATAATCATGATTGAGGAAGTAAATATTTTGCCATCTTAAATTTCTGGTATTTCAAAATAATTGTCTTTGTATGCTTATTCAGGTAGTTCATTTATTATAAACAGAAGCCCCTAGAAAACTACCAGTGTGCTTATCTTTTAAGACTAAATAATTTGGCCTTTATCACTAAAAATTCATCTGAAAGGATATTTTTTCCCATATCCTAGTTTTATATATAATACTTAAAAATTTTAAATTCTAAGTATCTTCACAAAATACTTTACCCACAACAAAGTGATTTTATAACTGAGGAACGACTAGGCAAAGTCAAAAGAGGCCCACATTGACTCCTATTGATCTACCTTGTGTTAACCATTCCCTGAGGTTTCCAGAGTAGTCAGGAAACATTAGAGGAAAAACAACTTACCCTAGTTCTGTTGGTAAAGTGTAGTGGCAGCCTTTTCTTCATGAGGAGCAGGGCAATTTATTCAGACCTCAGGAGATTTTCTATTATTGTAAAGTTCTAGAATCTTTAATACCTGCTTATCATCTGTTTTCCCACCACCTTAAGCTATATGCTTTTCTGGTGCGGAAAATGGCAAAACTGTAACATGGGCCAGTCATTATTAAGTATGTTTGCCTGTTCTAAGAAAGGATCTTCTGAACTTTCAACATTCATATTTATAAGAAGAATGGTCTAAAATAGCTATAAACTTGTAGATGGAGGATACTTTTCTGTTATAGTGAAGTACAGTAGCAAAGTAATCACAGTTGCAGAACACAGAGTTAGAGAATGGGCACAAGAACTTTTGAGGGAAAATCAAATGAACATGGAGACTCTTCAATCTTTTAATTTTCCTACTTGAATTTTTCATTCCTTTTGGAGTTCAATATTTTTATTTCTACCCAAGCACTTCCATGGTACTAATTTTTTGTTTCTAATACACTTGACAAGCATTTTCCCCAAATAATCCAACATGCTGAAGAAAACTGAAAAAACATACAACTTAAAAGATAAACTTTGTTTCTAAACTAGAGATTATAGAATGCAGAAGAGCTTTGATAAACCTCCTATTCCCTTTTCTGAAATAATGTCACCGATGGTCTGGAATAGATTTGTAGGCCCCATTATCCAGTTCTTTCAGATTCCCATTTGTCTCTTCTTACTTGTTAAGGTCATTACCCTCAGCATTCAGGAACTGGTTGGCATGAACATTTTGTTCCCTACAAATATTTCCTGCGGATGCCTCTTTCCCAAAAACTGATCTTCTTCATGCCTCCCTTATTTATAATCATTGCTTACACAATTCTGACTACCAGTCTGGGTGCCTCTGTTTACCTTGTTTCAGAGGGCATCGTCAGTTGCGACTCCTGGATGCCAGTACATAGTCTGTCATCTTCCCCTTCCTCTTGGACATTTTGTGAGAGTTCATTGAAGTGCTGCACATGCGTACTCTTAAAACAGGTCTACCCACAGCAGTTTCACATTATGGCAATTCCATACCACTGTGAAATCTAGAATGATAGTATGGTTATGTGCGCATATACACACACAGAATCAGACACACAGTCATTCTCTTACCTATATAAGGGAATTATTAACACTTACCAGTGTTAAATACCCCAGCTTATAACACAGTCGGCTAGGAAGCTTAGCCATTATAATATAGTAATTAAATCATCCTTTCTGTGACCCATTATTGAGAAAGTGTTGAAATTTTGTAATTTAATGTTTTATGTACAGCTGACAAATGATTAGTGACTCCACTGTTGGTCTAGCCTTTTAGATATTTTAGGTATACTTCGTTTTCATACTTCATAGTCACACTGATGCAGATAATTTAGGCATATAGTAAAAGTTAAGGAGCCAGATTGTTTAGGTTTAAAATAAAGCTCTTTCTGAATTACTTTCAAATGTTTGGCTTGGCTTTTCCTTTTTGGAGGAGAATAATGTTGCATGTGTCAAAACTATGGGTGTTTTTTGGTTATTTGCCAGGGGAACGACAGTGCTGCTGCTCTCGTTAGAGAGCAGTTGTGTTTTTCCTTGTCAGTTAAGTTGTTTTCTGAAGTAAATAGGAATTTTAAATGTAGCCATGTTCTAGAACAATCACTCTGACAGTGTCCTTTTAAAATAGCATAGTTAAAGTAGCATATGTTGACAATTTTGCCAAAAGCAACTCAAGAAGAAGTATTCATTACATTAGTGTTTATATTTGGTTTTGCTGTTAGAATGCATATAGTTATATAATATTTCCCTGTTATGATACCTTAAAATGTGCAATTTTCCATAAAAATTATGATCAGTCTTTCAGAAACGATACTGGCTGGTATAAAAGGTTGACTTTTGTTTTAATATTTTGCCTCATACAGTTGTGTGAGCATGGTACTTTTCTTTTAAAAGGATCCTGAATTTGGCAAAACCAGTGTAATTGTTTCCTAACTGTATAATAAGCTTAACTTGGTCTACCCATCATGTGCTCTGCTTAATTTGTCTCTTAATTTTTTCATTTATACCCTAATGACCTACTTATAATTGACTTGTGATTAGAAAACCAAGACCTAATAGAAACTTTAAAATTCTCTTGAAAAATGTTAACCATATTGGTCCGAATATAGAGCTTGTTCTTCAAAAACTTGCCAAGAAATGTAATATCAAATTCTCTTAGGTGTAAAAGCTATTCAGTTAAAAAACCAAAAAAAGGCCAGTGTTTTAGAAATAGGAAAAAAGCACTTGAAAATGTGGCCTCTGAGTGAGACTTAAGAATTGGGAGTTTTGGACAGCCCTTTTAAACAGTTGGTAAAAAAAAATTTGATTATCCAGATGTGTCAGTTAACAGATCTTGGGTTATTTCTTTGAGCATACATCACTACATGTTAATGAGCTTCTACCATTGTTTTATGGTTTTGCGGAGTACAAAAGGATAAAAGGACTAGAAGGTTGAATTTGGGATTAAGTAAAAAGAATTTAATATGTTGTCCAGTAAGAGATGTATTATGAGAGAATTGTATATTATCTAAGGGAAAAAAAAAAGGTTTAGCAGTCTTCACTTGAGTAAGGGCCTTATAAAACTGGTCGTAGACACTTAGGAATGGAAGATCCTGAGGGGTAAGTGAAAGCATGTCTTTGTTGTGATAACAGTAATGAGAGCTATTAATTTTCTAAAAGGAAGTTTAGTTTTTCATATCTGTTTTGTAACTTAGTTGCTGAAGGATAGGAAGAATGTGTAATGTGAAAAGTACCGAGAAATTAGTTGTCATCTGTATTTCACAACTGACTGATATTCGGGCCAATATGGACTTAAAGGACTATGGTTTGAACACAGGCTAGAAGCTAAATTAAATGTGAATGGTGAGGGAAATGTATTAATTGTTTATCGGTGTAATCCTTTCTTGGCATTAAGGTGAAGTCTAAGAACCTGGTTCCAGAGATAGGAGGACACTACCAAAATTTAACCGTACTGGGATTTAATCTCTAGTATCTTCTAAAGCAGACATCTTACAATCTCAGGGTTTATAAATCATACCAGGGTATTAAAGCACAGTAATCATATGTGTCAATGGTAAATATGTGTGAAATAATAAACATATGAGTGCTCTGTTAAGTATTTGGTTACTTTTTTTGGGGTGCATTTATACCCTTTTATGATTAATAAGTTAGTTTATATAGTTATCACAGTAATTATCTTCTCTATAATGTTTCTAAAAAAATAATTATTGTGATCACTTCTGTTATTTCCCAGCAAGAGTTGGGGATAGGTTTTATTCAGTTAACACATGTATGTAATTAGGGTTTTTTTTATTTCTTCTTCAGTTGGCAGTTCTGCAAGTAGTAGTGCCACAAGGAGAGAGTCTCTATCTACTAGCTCTGACTTGTACAAAAGATCTAGTAGCAGCCTAGCACCCATAGGGCAACCATTTTACAATAGTCTGGGATTTTCCTCCTCTCCAAGTCCAATAGGCATGCCTCTGCCAAGCCAAACTCCAGGACATTCACTTACGCCACCGCCATCACTTTCATCACATGGATCCTCATCCAGTTTGCATTTAGGTAAAAAAAAAAAACCAAAACCCTTTTTATTTGTATGTATACATGTAAGTGTGTTTGTGTGTGTGTTTATAATATATGTAAAATATTTAATGTCGGATAAAACATGCCAAATTGCTTTTGCTTTTAGATATTAGCCTTTTGAAAAAGTTCAACTTTTGTGAAAATTGAAAGTGAGGGTCTAATGTACAGTAAGGTAAAGACCCCTATTGTATCTTATGTTTCTTTTATGAAATACAGTGGTGTGTTTTTTCTTGTCTGTGCTTTTGATTTGTGTGTGTTTTAGATCATCTGAAAAGTCAAGTGTTTAAACATGATAGTAAAAGAAATTTCACTGTCGCAAGTTTTTGTACACCTAAGGGAAAACATTAGTCACATAGTTATCAAAGTTCAAATAGTTTAGTACAATGGTTTTGCTTTGGCTTTTGAGTGCCTGGCCATTTTACCAAAGGTTGTATCAGAGTATATGAACTTAATACGTTTGTGAGTTAGAGTGTTATGGGTTTGGTCCATATACTCTTATTTTTTAATATGTCTTTTAAGAAAAAAAAATGTTTAGGCTTGTTATATCCTGAATTTGGAGCATTTAGAACTTCTGTTTCTATTTGTATGTTAAAATTGCCCCCCACCCCAAGATTACTGAGATGGTGGTTACCCTTTTCCCTCTCTAAGAAGTATTTGCTCGTGTAGTTAACAGAATATTTTTAAGAGATTTTGCATATCAGAGGCTATGTATGAATCTGTGTCTCTTCAAGGAAAGTACTTGATTAAAATTAGATTTTGAATTTTTGTAATTTTAGTTAACTCAAAACAGATTCTTTTTTGGCTTATGTGCTTGGAAAGATTTAAATCAGCTTGTGATTTAAAAAGTAATGTTGCTGTTGTTAGCAAAGATAAGTTAGTGATTATATTTGGACACCACACACCACCCCCACCACCCCATCATAAGGGTATAGCAATTTTTTCCTAAAGTTGACTAATGTAAGTGTCCATGTAACAAAGGGATCTTTTGCAGGGATCATCGTTTAGATATGTCTGTGTGAAGTGGCCTAGATTTTTAAAGGCTGGTCCTGTGCACCAAATTCTGAGTCCTTCCTGTTTTGTAGATATTGAATATATACAACTATATGGGTGGGGTCCTAAGATCTATACAGCACTATTTGTGTAAACTTAATCCATTTTTAGCCTGACATCTTCGTTCATTTATCATCTTTTCTTGATCATAGGAGCTGCTTAATTTCTGATCTCTATTATTTCTACTCAGACCCACTCTCTCCCACCACCCCCATTTAAGATATGCCTTTGAAACTTTGAAATGGACACAAAAATTTGGAACATAACAAGCCTAAGAATAGGTCTTTCATAATAGTTTTGTGTTTTGTTAAAAATTATATTTGTCATGTCCTGTCCTTACATAGGTAAGTTCCAGATCAGATTCCTGTCAGCTGTTACTGCTTATGTTGTGCTTTAGGTCCTATAAAAATGACATTAATTATTCTACATAGCCTGCTTAGAAGTTAGAAATATAAATGACTTTTTAGATGTATCTATAATTAAACAGCAATCAAGATATTTTTCTTCAGACTGTAAAGAACCCAGCTGTGTAGATGCTTAGGGAAGAAATTCTTGTCAGTTATGAGAAATAGTCATCACTTGGACCAGCATTTCTACATTATAGCCTGATACTTCTGTACACAAAGTTAAACGCCTTAGTTTAGCTTCATCTGGAAATCTGATATTTTAATACACGTCTGATTGGAATTATCTGTAGATGATTTTCTTTTGTGATTTCCCAGTTTCCTTTAGTTTTGGTTGTAGTATGATTGGCAGTGTTCACAGGGACTGTATACACCTGCCAGGTTGGAATAATTTAATAGGTTTCGTAAATTTGCTCTTTATGTAGTGTTCATGGAAGTAATCTGTTCTTTGCTTTCATCTGATTGAATCACAATACAAGACTTAAATGCTCTCTGGTCTAAGAAAAAAATTAAATTGTATATCCTTTAGTGGATTTCTTCATGAATCAGGTAATCAAAGCAGATCAGTTAGAAAATACCCGTGGAAATGAATTTACATATCCATTTTTAGAAATAATGTTCCTCCGCTCACATAGTAAGAATAGAATATCATGAGGTACGAGTGAGTTCTCAGTTTCATTATAATGGTTGGAATTAATTGGTTGCATGTTACTGTGATATTTCCAGACAGGTAACCATTATAGTTACTGATAGGCCCTCCTGATACCTACATTCTAAAAGTATTGAATGACACACTTTTTTTTTTTTTTTTAAGATTTTATTTATTTGACAGAGAGACGGCGAGAGTAGGTTCACAAGCAGCGGGAATGGGAGAGGGAGAAGCAGGCTTCCCGCTGAGCAGGGAGGCTGATGTGGGGCTTGATCCCAGAACCCTGGGATGATGACCTGAGCTGAAGGCAGACAGTTGAAGACTGAGCCACCCAGACCCCCTGCAACCTTTAAAAAAAAAAAAAAAGCTCTCCCTTTGCTAGTTATTTGATTCACAAAAAGGGCCTAAATAGCAACATTGTGTGCTTCTGTCTTTCCAAAAAAGATGTTTCGTTTTTTAAAGTAGTTGTGTTTTGATCGACGTATTTTTAGCTTATGACTACTATTCACTTTTTCATTAAAGAACAGACATTTCAGTTGATAGGTTTTGGTTGTTCATTTTTTATAAACTAAAATATTTCTGGTTTGCAACCTTACTTTCTTAAGATATTGAAGTCAGAAACATGAAAAAATTTTATTCCTCCATTTCCTAGTACAAAAGATAAAATTCCTTTTTAAAAACAATTAAAACCACATCATCATATCTTTTAAAATTAATAGTAATCTCATTCTGTTTTCCCTAATTGTCTTTTTGTGGGTCCTTATAAGGCTTCATACATTGCATTTGTTTGATGTGCCCTTTAGTCTGGAGCCATTTCCCCTTCCTGTATTTTTTCTTCCCGTGTATTTGTTGAAGAAACTTTGTCCTATTGAATTTCTCACATTCCTAACTTTGTTGATTGCTCCCCCATAGTAGTGTTTAATGTGTTCCTCTGTTCCCTGTATTTCTTGTAAAATAGGATTAAATCTAGACGCATGGTCTTATTGTTTGTTGTTTGCTGTTTTTGGCAAAACGGGTTCTGTATTCTCGATCTTGCACCATATCAGAAGACACCTCTGTGGTTGTCTTCCATTGTGAGCTTGTTAGCCTGATCCACCTAATGGTGTAGCAGCCTTGGATCGTTGTCTTTTTTTTTTCAGAGGTTGCAACGTGGTAATACTATAATTCTGTCATACCTTCAGCATTTATTAGCTGGAAGTTTTATATAAAAAAGAACTTTCTGGGCACCTGGGTGGCTCAGTCGTTAAGTGTCTGCCTTCAGCTCAGGTCATGATCCCAGAGTCCTCGGATCAAGCCCTGCATTGGGCTCCCTGCTCTGTGAGCCTGCTTCTCCCTCGCATCCTGCCACTGCTCCCTCTGATGTGCTCTCTCTCTTAAATAAAAGAATACACTTTTTTTAAGATTTGACGTACTTACTTGACAGAGAGGGGGAACACAAGCAGGGACAGTGAGACAGGAAGAAGCAGGCTTCCCGCCGAGCAGGGAACCCAATGCGGGGCTTGATCCCAGGACTCTGGGATCATGACCTGAGCCAAAGGCAGACACTTAATGACTGAGCCACCCAGGCGCCCCTAAATAAATAAAATTTAAAAAAAAAAAAAAAAAACCTTTCCATCAGTTGTGAGGTTACCCTGGAATATAGTTCATATATGAGTCAGGATAATGCTTGGTTTAACTTTATTTTCTAACTTTGAGAATAACTTTTGAGAATAAGTTAATGCCCTAGCAATTTCTGTATATAACCCGTGTTCCTTTTTTTTTCCCATGTTCTTCTCATCATCACTGTTACCTATAAATTGATGACTTTTCGGGTAGTTGATAGATTTTAGTCCATTGAAATCTGAGAGACATCAATTTTATACCTTTTTTTTTAATTCTAAAATTTTACCATAGGGGGCGGCTGAGTGGCTCAGTTGGTTAAGTGTCTGCCTTCAGCTCATGTCATGATCCCAGGATCCTGGGAGTGGGCCCTCTGTCAGGCTCCCTGTTCAATGAGGAGTCTGCTTTTCCTTCTCTCTCTGGCTCTCCCCCCACTTAGGTTTTTCTCTCTCTCTCTCTTTCTCTCACAAATAAAATCTTCTTTAAAAAATAAACCATCTTTGGCCATTTGGAGCCCTTATAGTTGGCTCCCATTTGACTACTGGTTTTTAAAAAGCAGCATTCAAATACTGGGAATCAGAAACAGGGTGGGAAAGGAACAAGGAAAGAGAAGAAATTTAAAATAAATGATTTTTATCTTGAAATGCAAAGAGCAGTGTCATATTCTGTGCTTCAGATTAAGTGTTAAACATTAAATGAATTATTTATTCATGTTATCTTAATCTGTAGAGCTGAGGGGAAAATCTACCTGTCGTTTTTTTAATCGGTCTCTCCAATGGAAGTATCTTATTTTGAGGTACTTCATCTCTGTGATAAAACATTAAATATTTCCAGCATTATTTTGTTCTTCTCCATGGAGCTAGCTAACAAATTCTTGCCTTCTTTGTTTCTTTTTCCTTTTTTAGTAAGCTTTTAAAATATGTTAGTGATTTCTGATTTACTCTAATCTTTATGCTCATAGTAATCAGACTGATAATGCAATTTCCTGGGTATAAAGCAACATTCTTTATTTTTACTTAAGACTTGACAAACTGATGGTTTATCCCTTGTACCTCTTCCTTTTTGAACTGGCTTACCTATTCCTTAAGAAAAGGGTACTGGGGCGCCTGGGTGGCTCAGTTGGTTAAGCTACTGCCTTCGGCTCAGGTCATGATCCCAGAGACCCGGGATCAAGTCCCACATCGGGCTCCCTGCTCGGCGGGAAGCCTGCTTCTCCCTCTCTCACTCCCCCTGCCTGTGTTCCCTCTCTAGCTGTGTTTCTCTCTGTCAGATAAATAAAATCTTAAAAAAAGAAAAAAAAGAAAAGGGTACTAAAAATTGTAATTCAAGCTTTGAGCTCAGTCAGTGAACTTAGTTTATTAAAAGGCAACTGTCAGTTCTGACAATTCATGAATGTCTCTTATATTCAATAATTAAATTCAGTACTTTAGCTTGTTATGGATTAGAAGATTTTATGACCTATTCTCTCTCTTTTAAGGTTTTATTTGAAAGAGAGCGAGAGAGCTAACGGGGAGAGAGAAAGGGAGAAGCAGAGCTGAGCAGGGAGCCTGGTATGGGGCTCCATCCCAGGACCCTGAGGTCATGACCTGAGCCAAAGGCAGATGCTTAACCAACTGAGCCACCCAGGGTCCCACCTGTTTTCTCCTCTAATTGCAGAAAATTTTATATTAAAAAATAACTGTTAGGATCATTTTTCCTATTAAGTAGAATTTAACATCTATTAAAATTGCTAAACTTAGGGCTCTTGGGTGGCTCAGCCGTTAAGCGTCTGCCTTCAGTTCCGGTCATGATCCCAGAGTCCTGGAATCGAGCCCCACATTGGGCTCCCTGCTCAGCGGGAAGCCTGCTTCTCCCTCTCTCACTCCCACTGCTGGTGTTCCCTCTCTAACTGTGTTTCTCTCTGTCAAATAAATAAATAAAATCTTTAAAAAAAAATTGCTAAACTTGGGCAGATTTTCTTGGCCCCTTCTCTTAAACTGGAATGTTTAAAAATTAAAACAAGTATGACCAAATGGGTTGTAAGGTGATGTGCAGTTTTTCTAAGTGCCATATGTGGTCCTTTAAGCAGAAAATAGTATAAATTCTTTTGAAGCTTTCATTAAAAGTACTATTATCCTTTAAGTAATGGGTTGCCTATAATTGAATAGTTTTCTAAAGCACCTTCATATTCATTATTTCATTTTCATCCTAATTCTTAATGTAGACTGGCTGAGCGATATGGCCATTAAAGATAAGAAAATTATAGGTCAGGGCGCCTGGGTGGCTCGGTCATTAAGCGTTCACCTTGGGCTCAGGTCACACATGATCCCAGGGTCCTGAGATTGAGCTGCTAGTCAGGCTCCCTGCTCAGCAGGAGCCTGCTTTTTCCCTTGCCCTCTGCTGCTCCCCCCCTGCTTGTGCACTCTTTCTGTCTTTGTCAAATAAATCTTTTTAAAAAATAGTTTTGAAGGAGAAAATTAAAAGGCTCTTTTCTTTTTGTATATATGTTCATATAGTTTTCAAATTTTTTTGTTCATGTTTTTTTAAATGCTTTCCCCCCTTGATAGGAATTTTACAAATTGGAGCTTTTTAAAAATTGTGCTGATTATGTGCCATTATTTACTGTCATCTGTTTTCCTTTTTTATTTGTTGGCCCTACTTTTACATTTGCATTTTAGCTCCTCATTCAGTTATTTGCCTTTTTCTTTTTATTGAGATAGCAAATAAGTCTTCATGTGCCTTAAAAATTTTTTTAATCTACCAAGACTTCACCTAGAATTTACATCGTTTTACTGTTTATGCACTAAGTAATGTACATTAAGTAAACAGGATCAGAAATATAACTATTAAAATATATGCAGATGTACTTCAGGAGATATCTGTAGCTTTAGACAAATATTTTTTGAAAATAAAAACAGCATGTTCATGGGGTGGCATTGAAAATTGACTTATATATTGAGAATATTTTCATGTGTTTGTGTTTATTTATAATGTATCCAAGAATAGATTCAGTGGAAGAAGGGCAAGATGTTTTACACTGTAAACTCCAAAACACAGAAGTTAAAGAAGACAGGGCACCTGGGTGTCTTAGTTGGTTAAGCATTTGCCTTCAGCTCAGGTCATGATCTCAGGGTACTAGAATCAAGCCCCACATCAGGCCCTGTGCTCAGCAAGGAGTCTGTTTCTCCTTCTCCCTCTTTCTCTGCCCTTCCCCTGCAGCTTGTGTACTTGCTCTCTCAAATAAATAATAAAATATTTTAAAATAGAAAGAAGTTAAAGAAGACAAATAAGTGGATGAACATATAATGTTTGGGGTTGAAAAATTCAGTATTACAAAGACAGCACCTTTCTTCGGGTTGTCGTATAGATTTATCACAGTCTCAAGAGTTTTTCAGGCTTTTTAAAGAAATTGTGACAAGCTGATTTAAATAGTGGAAATGGAAAGGCAGAGCTGAGAACAGTCAAGACATTCTTGAAGAATATCAAAATGATTGTTGTAAATTTACAGTAACTAAACTTTGTGATATTGGCACAAGGATAAGTAAACCAGTGGAATAGAATAGTGGATCCAGAAATAAACCTCGTTTAATTACCTGATGTGTGCCCACTGTGCCATCCTGGCATGTTTGGGAAGGATGGTCTTTATAGTAAATTGGACTGGAGCAATTAAATATCCAAATAGAAAAAAATGAACTTTGACTCCTCTTACACACTACACACAGACACACACATTTTATTCTCAGAGAAATTAAATAACTTGCTTACAGTCACAAAGTTAGTAAAGAACAAAGATCTTGAGCCCAGGTCTGTCTGGCTTATTCTAAGATGTCACACTGCTTCTCAAAGAACGCTTTTATTTCTTCCTAGTATCTATCTGAATAAATAAATATTCCCTAAGTTCAGAATTTTTTAATAAAATTGTAAAATATAATTTAGCCTATTGTGAGTTGGTGGGAAAGTGAGTTTGAATGTTAGTATATTGACTGCTTTATGGTTTTTCAGTTGTTATAACAATTGACCTCTAATCCAAATTAAGTAATTTTTACCTTAGTCTCTTAAAGCATTTTATAACTAATTTTTAAATTAAAACTGATGACATAGGATCGTCTTTCTGTGATATTTTATATAGAACAGGAGTAAGCTTAATTTATACCAAGACTAATCCCCATTTTAGGTTAATCTTTCATGGGTAGTTTTATTGACCTCTATTTTTAGATTTTTTTTTTTTTTTAATTTATTTGACAGAGAAAAACACAGCTAGAGAGGGAACACAAGCAGGGGGAGTGAGAGAAGGAGAAGCAGGCTTCCCGCCGAGCAGGGTACCCGATGCAGGGCTTGATCCCGGGACTCCAGGATCATGACCTGAGCCAAAGGCAGTTGCTTAACCAACTGAGCCACGCAGGCGCCCCACATTTTTAGAATTTTTGTGTCTGATCAGAAATTTTACTTACTAGTTGATTCAGCCATTAAAGAATACCTACATGCCAGACCCTGCTTGAGTAGGGGTACTTCTTTAAGGAAAAAGACACCAACCTTACCCACCATCATGGAGTTCATAGTGCTGTGTTGAATGTAGTAGACATGTATACCAGCACTTAAAATGTAATGATTGTAATGCTCCTTCCTTTTTGTACTTTAATTCAATTTTATAAAAACACAGTGAGCCCATTAGATTACCATCTTTCCTTCATATAATTTACCACAGACTACATAGTCTGTGGTAAATTTGAGTTACTTCTGGGTTTATTTTAGATTAGAAGCAAGAAAGCCCAGGCCTTTCTCCACAGCTTTAAGAGTATTCCAAGTTGCTCAGTCTGTGTTTTCTGATCAGTGTGTTAGGATCACATTCTTCAGAATACTGCACTTTGAAAAGCTACATGACAGTTACGGGATTTCTATTTGTGTGTTTATGTGTTTTGTGGGGGGGGGTTTTGTTGTTGTTTTGGGTTTTTGGAAATGAGTTTAGGTGGGCATTTTGGGGGGGTTAAATGTATCTTTCACACCACCTTCCCAGTTCAGCCCTCTTCGCACCAGTGCAGCAACCCCATCAAGAGAGAAAGTTAGTGTGCCTATGTTTGTCTAGGATCAAAAGTTTTTGTTTACCGGAGTCAGGGCACCTGGCCATGAAATCACAACAGGAATATTTTAAAAGAAGTGCAGATGTTGTATGTAACCTGATGATTTGTTAACTGTCACCGAAAGTATTAGCCAAAGAGAGGAATTGAAGTCAGATCTAAGAGGGTGGTTTGTGATGTGCTGGGAGATACTTTTGCCCATGTCTGTATCAGGCAGGCAGTGACGTTCAACCCAGTACTTAAAGGATTTGGGGCTCATAGGCAATTTTTAACGTGTCCTCACTTTCAACAGAGAAGTAGTTTTCACTAAAGATTAAGGTTCAGGCAGTTAAAAAAAAAAAAAGGTTCAGGCCATTTTTGAAACAAAACAAACTGGCCTTTTTGTTGCAAAAATGGGAATCAGCAAGTGAGTTACTGATAGAAATGATGTAATACCAGTTTGAAGACCATAGTTCATATGTTAAAATAAAATCTCAAGTTTGTTTAAATGCTCTTTTTAAACTAGGAAAGTTTATCAAATAGCTTGTCATGATGGTCTCCCTCTTCATATTTTTAGAAAGTTTACACCTAAGTAGAGGCTAAAAGGTAAGGTTACTTAATTGCTTTTAGAAAACAATTGCAAGCAATAGAAATGGTTTGTAGTTTGCATGTAATGTTTGCTTTACATATTGTCATAAGATGTACATCTTTAATATTACATACCAACCGTGTTCATGCTTTTTGCTTTATATAGTAACCTATTAAAAATGTTGTGGAAGACTGTGCTTTTAACTAGAGTCACACTGGTTTTTGGGGCACCTGGGTGGCTCAGTCTGTTGAGCATCCGACTCTTGGTTTCGTGTCAGGTCGTGATCCGTGATCTCAGTGTTGTGGAAACGACCCCATAGTTAGGCTCTGCGTTCAGCACGGAGCCTCCTAGGAATTCTCTCCCTTTCCCACTGCCCCTCCTCCCTACTTGCTTGCTCTCTAAAGAAATAAGTAAATAAAATCTTTAAAAAAATCACATTGGTTTTTAAACTCACTGAAGCCTTGGTCTTTTTCCAGTAATATTTTTGTGTCTTTGTATGGCAAATATATAGTTAATAATGATTAGAAAAATTTTATATGATTTATTCCCCTTGTTTGAAGGATATTTCAGATTTAAGAACATCATATGGTATTAAATGTTGTTCATGAAGTGTAGCGGAATGTAACTAAAAGCTTTAAGTGAATTGTTGAGACATAATGATTTAAAAAAAAAAATCTCAGTCTAATTATTATTTATGCAGCCTTGAATTAAGGTATTTAGCGTCTCCAAGCCTGTTGTGTCACAAGTAAAAGGGAGATTATTTCCTTGTCCCATGGGTTGTTAAGATAGCTTATGGGGGCGACTGGGTGTCAGTGGGTTAAAGCCTCTGCCTTCGGCTCAGGTCATGATCTCAGGGTCCGGGGATCAAGTCCCGAGTCGGCCTCTCTGCCTACTTGTGATTTCTCTCTCTGTCAAATAAATAAATAAAATCTTTTTTTAAAAAAAGAAGATGATGATAGCATATGGGCGCACCTGGGTGACTCAGTTGGTTAAGCCACTGCCTTCAGGCTCAGGTCATAATCCTGGCGTCCCGGGATCGAGTCCCGCATTGGGCTCCCAGCTCCCTGAGGAGTCTGCTTCTCCCTCTGACATTCTCCCCCTTTCATGTTCTCTCTCACTCACTCACTCTCTCTCAAATAAGTAAAATATTTAAAAAAAGAAAAAGGTTAGCATATGTATTGGTTTTCTAGGGCTGCTGTAACAAAATACAACTACGTGGCATAAAACAAACATTTATTGTCTCACACTGCTGAAGGGTAGAAATCAAATCAAGGCAGGGCCCTGTCCTTTTGAAAACCAAAGAAGGCAGTCCTTACTTGCCTCTTCTAGCTTCTGGTAGTGGCTGGCAAACCTTAGCATCCCATGGCTTATTAGATGCATCACTCTCATTTCTGCCTACCTCATTATGTGTCATTCTCCCTGTGTGTCTTTGTCCTAAATTTTCATCCTCTGAACACACCAGTCCTTGGGTAGGGACCCAACCTAATCCAGTGTGATCTCACTTTAACTTGGTTACATCTGTAAGCACCCTATTTCTAAATAAAATCAAATTCACAGGTACCAGGAGTTAAGAATTAAACATACTTTTTTGGGAGACTCCGTTCAACCCAGTATAGGCTGCCCTCTGGCTTCTCCAATTAATGTTTTGCCCTCATACAGAATATATTACCCAATAACAGCATCCATAAGAGTTGGAACCCATCCTCCCACCAACTCAGACTCTAAAATCTCATCTAAATAATTCAGAACTAAGTCCAAATCTCATCTTTTCTGTCAGTTGAGGCACTAAATATGGTCCATCCTGGGACAAAATTCTTCTCTGTGGACGTATGAAACCTACAAAACAATTTTATCTCTTCTAAAATACTATAGTAGGACAGGCATATAGACAGTCCTATGGCAAAGGGAGAAATTGAAAGGAATGAAGCAAGCACGTCTGAAAGCCGGCAGGGCAAATTCTATTTGTTACAGGGCTGAGTATAATCAGTCGTCTGTGGCTTAGATGCTCTGTCCTCTAGATCTGCTGCTGCCCCACGGCTGCTCTAGCTTCTGCATCTGTGGCTCTGCGCTCAGTGCTCAGAGTCATTCCTCATTTTGTCCCGTCTCTGGTCCTTTCAGGCCAAGCTGGCAGTGTTTTGTTAATAGGAAATTCTCAGAAACATTGTTGGTCTGCCATTAATGTCAAGAGACTGTCCAGCCACACCCGTTGGCTCTGTGCCCTCAGCATTCTGTCTCGAGAAGCTTAAGATTTTTTACAGATTATCAAGTGCTGGTTTTCTTTTGCTTAACAGTTCCTTCGAATTACCTCTTTGTCTTATTTTACCATAAGCACTTAGAAGAAACAAGAGCACACCTTTAACATGTTGCTTGGAAATCTTAGCTAAATATCCATGCCAGTTCTTTTTTCTACCCAACATAACACATTTTAGTCTAGTGTCCCCGTTTCCAGTAACATGTTTTTCATTTTCTTGAGACCTCACTTGGAGCATCTTTAGCATTCATATTTTTACCAACGTTGTTCATGACAAACATACGTATTCTCTAAGAGACGGCAGCAGCTTTTGATAAGTGCTTCTCATCTATCTGAGCCGTCACCAGAATTGTCTGTAATATCCACATTTCTGCCAGACCTCTCAAGGCAAGTTAGCCTTTTTGTTAAGCACCTCCAAATTCTTCCCAACTCCAGAGTCACTTCATTTTTAAGCATTTTTTTTTTATAGTAGCACTTCACTCTGTGTACCAAAATCTGTGTGTGTTTCCCAGGGCTGTTAGGGCAAATTACCCCAGCTGAGTGGCTTAAAACAAAACAATAACTGGGGAGGCACAATTTTCAACACTGTATAGCATTTTATGCAAAGTTCTCAGTGTCCAAGAAGGAGTGCTCAATAAATGGTTCCACCTTTTTAAAAGGAATCTCGTGGACCCTCAGGGTCTAGTGCATAGTATCAGTTATGAATATTAAGTTATTAAGTGGACTTTCTAAAGTAGGTAAAAAAAACTGATTATGTTGAACACATAAACCCTATTTAAAATGAGATGGCAGAACTCAGGGCAGAGGTCTGACCTGTGTTGTCCTTTGAGAAATTTTTAAAGTTAGGAATGTGTAACCAGTATCCCAGAGTGATTCACTGCATAGTGAGAAGCCACTTGCTCCAAAGTCATTTTTCCTACCAAAGTACAACATATGCATATAAATGTATCAATAAGTCAAATTTTTCATGGCTATTACCATCTACTCTAAATGTTCCATATACTTCTTTTAAAGAGTGATCATAGAAAAAAAAAAAACCTGAAAGTACTAAGCTGACCTGTTCATGGGGTAGAAGTAACTAAAATTAATGTCACAAAGTAAAATAGACTGTCTTCATTTTAGACTATTTTTCTACCACTCTGTATCATTGATTTGTTGCCTGCTCCAACTAACTGGTCATCTTTGGTTATCAGCTTACCATTTCTTGAACTTTCTAGAGTCTTGTCTTCTGAAACAGGCACTGTCTAGTAACCTATATATAGTGTACCATTTTTATTTGAAATAGGTGTTGACAACCTGGTATAAAATGAAACCTTGAGGGGCCTGGGTGGCTCAGAGGGTTAAGCCTCTGCCTTCGGTTCAGGTCATGATCTCAGGGTCCTGGGATCGAGTCCCACATCGGGCTCTCTGCTCAGCAGGGAGCTTGTTTCCTCCTCTCTGCCTGCCTCTCTGCCTATTTGTGATCTTTCTCTCTCTGTCAAATAAATAAATAAAATCTTCAGAAAAAAATTTTTAAATGAAACCTTGAATTATGTTGAATTAACTCATTAACCTTCAAACTCTTCTATAAGAATAACCTTCAGATTTTTTTTTTAATAAAAATTATCCACAGAGAGTAGTAGTTCAGTAGGTCTTCAGTAAGGCCTAGAAATCTGTATTTTGAAAAGAATACACAGGTCTGATAGAGTGAGGAACTGCTATTCCAGGTCCTCAGGAGGTAGAAAATCATGAAAAGACTAGTCAGGTTTATTTATTTTGGTGGTGGTGGTTTCATCTGTTACATTGTTTTTTTTTTTTCTCCTTTGTTTTTCTTAGTACTTTATAATCTAGTATTTTTAATTAATAATGAGGATTCTAAAACAATAGACTTCTCAAGGAAATTAATGAAAGCTTACAAAATCATATTATTTCTACTGGCATAATTGTATGGTATTTGCCTTCACTCAGTTGTTATGAATGAACTTGAAATATCCTTATGCAAATAGCATGTACAGGGCATCGCACTATTATGTCATAAGATCTAGCCAAGAGTCCTGGCTGACTAGCACATACCACATTCGAACCCTCATGACTTCTTCTGTAAAATTATAGTACAAATCTCCATGTCCAGTAACATTCTTTCCGAATAGTGATAAGAAGTGGTAAATAATAAGGGGGGATATCAGTGATGAATTGAAGGACTGTTACCCTTGAACACATTTGTTGCAGAAACATATATGCTTATAGACTACCACTAGCAATGGTATGGATATAGATAACCTGTTTGTATGTTTGTTTTAATTAATTTTGGAATAATTTTAGACTTTCAGAAAAGTTGTAACACTGATACGAAAACATTCCAACCTAACCTTTACCCAGATTTTTCAAATGTTATTTTACCACATTAACTTTTTATCATTCTTTTCCTCTCTTCTTCCCTCCTTTCTGCAAAATCCTTTTCCCTTACATCCAGTTTTTGATACTTTGGAAAGGATGTTGCAGATTTATTGTCCTTTACCCATAAATGTATGGGTGTATACTTTCTGAAAATAAGGACCTTCTTTTATGTAACTACAATTATCAAAATCAGGAAATGAACAGTGATACAATACCACAATCAAATCAGCCACCTTATTCAGACTTTGCCAGGGTGTTGGGGAGAGAGTAAGGATTGGGAGGGAGATTGATTGGGGGGCTTACATATGGCACTCATTTGTCATGGCTCTTTATGCTTCTTTAATCTTGTACTTTTAGGGGCGCCTGGGTGGCTCAGTTGTTAAGTGTCTGCTTTCGGCTCAGGTCATGATTCTGGAGTTCCGGGATCAAGCCTTGCATGGCTCCCTGCTCAGTGGGAAGCCTGATTCTCCCCTCTCCTCCTCCTTGTGTTTCCTCTCTAGCTGTGTTTCTCTCTATCAGATCTTTAAAAAAACAATAATAATAGTCCACTAATAGTCTTTTTATGACTTAAACATTTTTGAAGAATATCAGCCAGTTTTGTAAAATGTCCTTCAATCCCA
Organism: Spilogale gracilis; assembly: GCA_004023965.1. Classification (NCBI taxonomy): domain Eukaryota; kingdom Metazoa; phylum Chordata; class Mammalia; order Carnivora; family Mephitidae; genus Spilogale; species Spilogale gracilis. The sequence continues at coordinate 22,819 of PITA01017396.1, read as the reverse complement.
GAATTCGTTTTGGATGGCACACTTTCATTCTTTAGATAACTAGATTTTTGTATATTAAAAATTTTTGTATATTAAAAATTAAAAAGTGTTTAATGTATATTATGAATTGGGTTTTAAATGCTTATTTAGTTTGTAAAGAAAGAAAGGTTTCCTACCCTGAGTGAATTTTTTTTCAATTTTGTAAATGCAAATACTAATTAAGACTTCCAGAACTGAAATTCTGAGGGTTTTTTTTTTTTAAACTCAAGGCAGTTTTGCATTATTAGACCTTTAAAGTTGGCAAAGAGTGTATTAGGAGTTTGGTGCGGGGGAGCTGATAGAATATAATCAAAGAATATCTAGACATGGGAGAAATTTCTGTTAGATAGTAGACATACCAAAGAAAAGTGGCATAGTCATTATTCCTATGGTAATGTATCATGGGGGTATCATAGGGGATAGGTATGTATTTTGAATTTGGTGTTGAAAATCTTTAGTTCATTAAGGTCAAAGAGATAAAGGATTGGGCCTTATGTTTGAGGTAACAATAAGCAAAGGTATAAAGATAGTAAGAGGAGGAGAAGTGAATAGTTTAATTAGGGTTCAGCTAGGAAATGTGTCTGGGAAATAGGTTCAGAATAATGATTTGAACATTAAGCTGAAGATTTTAGAGAATGTACTGTAGCAGGATGCTTTAATGTAAAGTGACATCATCGAAGTAGCCTTTGAGTGGTACATTATAATTGTTCTTTATAAAAACAGATTGGAATGATAAGCAGAACACCCTACAAAAAAGAATTGTTAGAGATTCGAAGGTGATAGTGAACAGTTAATGGCACTATATATTCACAGAACTGGATAAAGAGTAATAATAAGAGCTATAGAGGGTTAAGAGTATTGAAATCAGTGAGGTGGGGTCACAGTGTCGGGGTGGTAGGATCAAGCCCCTTGTTGGTCTCTGCTCTGGACATGGAACCCACTCTCTCTTTCTCTCCTTCCCACCCCTCCCCCCTAAAAAGAATTGAGGAAATCAAGACAGTATAAAGACACTGAATTCTTTAACTTCTTAGATTTTTTATACATCAACACCGAGATAGTTATACAGACCTTGAATGAATAAGAGAATTTGATGTTAATGGATTGGTCTATAAAATGGTTTGTTAAATTACACACTTTTAAGAAAGTACAGAACTGGACTGTAGGCCGTTAATGTTACATAAAGTATTCATGAATATCATTATGTACCCACTGTCTGTCAGACATTGTTTTAGGTGCCAGGTATCTGGCATGTAGGTAGGTGAATGTAACTTTGTGGCACTTTACATTGGAAAGGGGACTGGAAAGTCATATAAATTGTAATATGTAGAATCTGGATGGTGGGAAATTCAACCAAAGAAAGCTAGAACAGTGGGGACTAAAAGTAAAAGAGGAAATGTTCTAACACAATTCACTCTCCAGGTTCATAACTCTCTTACTGCTCTTTGTCCCTATAACTTTTTGCCTTTAAATGTCTCTGTTTAACTTTGCAACTTTGCATTGACAGTGTGTCCTTGGTATCACCTCTGCCTTGTGGTCTGGACTGTACATATAGCACTACTCTACATTGAGATGGTATACAGTGGCATAAAGCTAATGGGAGATTCTGTTATTTGAGCTACTAAAGCTGCGCTTTATGGTTTTCTATACATTTTTCTTCTTTAAAAGGACACTGTCAAGTACTTTTAAATGGTTATTTGTAATAACAATTTCCTTCTGTATTTTTTGTTTGTTCCTATTGACTGCCCTTTCTTTAATTTTCTTGTTTGGAATGGAATATAAGTTAAAGAGGTTTTTTATTTGTCTCAAATGATCAAGATTAAAGTCCTAGGAAAAATAAATGTTTATCTCTGTTTCTTATTGGTAAAATTATAGTATTTTATGGAGAGTATTCCTTTAAAAATCTTAAAATATTTTAGATTAAGATTAAATTTTGTGGGTTTTTTTTTTTTTAACTTTAATATCAGTATGTTAAGTGGTTTTTGGGGGCTTCTGGCTGGCTCAGACAGTGGAGCATGCAGTTCTTGTTCTCAAGGTTGTAAGTTTAAGCCCCACCTTGTGCATAGAGTTTACTTTAAAAAAAAAAAAAGTTTTTCTTTACATAGTGGTATATATGACTTAATGTGTCTTCCTATATAATAGTCCAAAAAAGGACCAGTTTAGCCCTCAGTGTTCCATTAACACTGCAGGTAAATTTCAACCCAACTATTTCAGTGGCTTAAAATCTAAGTTTGTTAGCTATTTGTGACCTTGTTAATACTGGAAATTTTGTTGGTGGTTTCAGTGTTCTGGTATTGATACTAGTATGTATGACATTAGTTGTTATAATTGTGTTTTAAACTAAGCTTCCAAGAACAAATTAAAAGTTTTGTGTTTGACATTAGATGTTATAATTATGATTTAAATTAAGCTGTCAGGAACAAATACAGGTCTATTTTTCTCATGTTTTTTAGTCTTTTTTCCTATAGCCACACACACATTAAATAAATGTGTGAGATTTCTTTTCTAATTTTAATTTCCTGTTATAACATATAGTAATTAATGGTTAGTGGAATGAATATTTCTTGATTGAATTTTTAGTTTAACTCTTATTTGAGGAATGGCCTTGTCAAAAATACTTGCTGACCACAGCTGCTTTGTTGTAGGAGGCCTGACAAATGGTAGTGGTCGATATATCTCTGCAGCACCTGGAGCAGAAGCAAAATACCGAAGTGCTTCAAGCACTTCCAGTCTGTTTAGCTCCAGCAGCCAGCTCTTTCCTCCTTCTCGGCTTCGGTATAATAGGTCTGATATTATGCCTTCTGGCCGAAGTAGATTATTGGAAGATTTCAGGAACAACCGTTTTCCAAACCTTCAACTTAGAGACTTGATTGGACACATAGTTGAGTTTTCTCAAGACCAGCATGGTTCTAGGTAGGTGATTATCATTTATGGTACTCTGCACTGTATTTTTGCTTTGAAAATTACTACGTTGTAAGAGCATAAATTTTTCTTGACTGGGGTCATTTAATCTGCATGGAAGTTGAAAGTCTTTTAAAAAAATCAGGTATTTATGTTTTAGATATTAGGGCAAATATTAAAAACACAGGTTTTTGAATTATTTGTAGTTTACCAGTTTTCTGTAATGAGAATATTTTTATGATGAATATATAGCAGTGCCTTTTTATTGGATTATTTTTATTACTTTGACTCACTTTAATTTTCCTTTTAAAATAATGCTCTGAATTACATTTGTAGACTTAAATACTTGTCCCTGATGTAGACTTTGTCTTAAAACAAAATATTAAAAAGAAAGTTAAATGCTTTTGTGCTCCTTTATAGATTTGTATTTGATGTGATGTGGCTTAAGTTGAAACATTTCCCTTGCAACACATTTATTAAATTTGAATTGTGTTTTCCTTTTATAGTCTTATTTTACCCCCCTTTGGTTGAAAATTCCTTAAGAGTAGCACATCAACCTTGTATCACTCACAGCGGCTAAGAATTTATTTGTAAGAGCTTCTTTTATTGGGGCGCCTGGGTGGCTCAGTTGCCGAGTGTCTGGTCATGATCCCATGTCATGGTCCCAGGGTCCTGGGATCGAGCCCTACATTGGGCTCCTTGCTCAGCCAGAAGTCTGCTTCTCCCTTTCCCACTCCCCCTGCTTGTGTTCCCTTTCTCTCTGTCTCTCTTTGTTAAGTAAATTAAAATATTTTAAAAAAAAACAAAACTTCTTTTCTTATGCTCTAAGCTTAGGTATTATTTAGTAATATGAAAAAAATGTGGATAACCAATAAAATCTAATTTTTCTTCATTGATTATAATGCAACCAGAACTAACTTAGGTGTTAAACATCTTTATGACCCGACTTTTTTTTTTTACCTAACTAGTAGTTATTTCAAATTAAGCTGTTACAAAGGGGAAAAAAAAAAAAAAAAAAAAACAGTTAAGGTGGTATGTGCTTCATAACTTTTGTCCTTTTTCTTTAAATTGGCTGTTCACAGTACTAAATGCTTTAGTACTATTTTTGGAAATAATTTTATGTGTATGTATGTGGGGATGTGTAATACACAAGTCAGATTTTTACAGAAGCTTACCAGAAGTGTGTTATCATAGCATGTAAAATTTTTTTCTACGTAGATTCATTCAACAAAAACTAGAGAGAGCTACTCCAGCTGAGCGGCAGATGGTATTTAATGAAATTCTGCAAGCAGCCTATCAATTAATGACAGATGTTTTTGGAAACTATGTTATACAGAAATTTTTTGAGGTAAGCACACATACATGCTTGTATATCTATCCAACCCATATGTTTTTAATCCTTAGAAAACTCCACGAAGTTGGATAAGAGTAATTTTCTTTCTTTCTTTCTTTCTTCCTTTCTTTCTCTCTCTCTCTTTTTTTTTTTTTTTTTAAGATTTTATTTATTTATCTGACAGAGGGAACACAAGCAGGGGGAGTGAGAGGGGGAGAAGCAGGCCTGATGCGGGGCTTCATCCTGGGACTCTGGGACCATGACCTGAGCTGAAAGCAGACGCCTGATGACTGAGCCACTCAGGAGCCCCTAAGAGTCATTTTCATATAAAAATTATATGCTCTTGGGGATCTCCTGGATGGCTCAATTGGTTGAGCGTCTGCCTTTGGCTTGGGTCATGGTCTCAGGGTCCTGGAGTCAAACCCTGAGTTAGGCTTCCTGCTCAGGAGGAAGTATGCTTCTCCCTCTGCACCCCACCCCGCTCATGCTCGCTCTCTCTCTCTCTCTCTCTCTCTCTCTGAAACAGATAAAATCTTCAAAAAGTATATATATTTTTTATATGTTTATAAAGCTTTATATATAAAGCTCATTCTGTGTATGTATAAAGCTCTAGATAGATATATAAAGCCCGTATGTATATGAAATTGGGAGAAAATATTTGCAAATGATATATCTGATAAAGATTTTATATCCAGAATATATAAAGAACTCCTGAAACTCAACAGAAAGACAACCCAATTAAAAAAATGGATAGGAGGGGTGCCTGGCTGGCTCGGTTGGTGGGACATGTGATTCTTGATCTCAGGGTTGTGGGTTCCAGCACCATGTTGGGTGTAGAGATTACTTAAAAAATCTTTAAGAGGACTTGAACAGACATTTCTCCATAAAAGATACACAAATAGCCAGTAAGCAGCACATGAAAAGAAGCTCAGTATTTTTAGTCATTAGGGAAATGCAGATCAAAACCACAATGAGATTGTACTTTACATCTACTAGCGTAGCTGTAATAAAGTGGAAAATAACCAGTGTTGGTGGAAATGTGGAGAAATTAGAACCTCATACATTGGCAACAGGAAAGTAAAATGGTGTAGCTGTTGTGAAAGGCACTTTGGCAGTTCCTTAAAAAATAAACATAAAGTCATCATACTACATATAATTCCAGTAATTCCACTCCTATATATACACCCAAAAGAATTGAAAACAGGGACTTAAATACTAGTGTTTGTTTCAGCATTATTCATAACAACCAAAGATAGAAACAATCCAGATGTCTCACAGATAAATTGATAAACAAAATGTGATATGTGTATACAATAGAATATTATTCAGCCATATGAAGGAATGAATTTCTGTTAACATGCTGCAGCATGGATGAAGCTAAGTAAAATAAGCCAAATGTAAAAGAACAAACACCACAGAATTTCACTTGTATGAAATACCTAAAATAGGCAACTTGATAGGGACATTAAGTCGATGGGGGCTTAACAGGTGTTGGGGGAATTGGGGTTACTGCTTCATGCAAACAAGCATTTTGTTTGAAGCAACAGGGAAGATTTGAAAACAGTCTGTAGTGATGATTGCACAACACTGTGAATGCAATTAATGCCACTGAATTATGCACTTCAAAATAGTCAAAATGGGGCACCTGGGTGGCTCAGTCGTTAAGCGTCTGCCTTTGGCTTAGGTTGTGATCCCAGGGTCCTAGGATCGAGCCCCGCATCAGGCTTCCTGCTCAGCGGGAGGCCTGCTTCTCCCTCTCCCATTCCCTCTACTTATGTTCCTGTTCTCACTGTCTCACTCTCTGTCAAATACATAAATAAAATCTTTAAAAAAATAAAATAGTCAAAATGACACTTTATGCTATATATTTGATCACAAAAATACTTTTAAAATATATGGGCCTACTTTAAATGAGAAGTTTAATATTAATCTCATTAACGTTTGAAAATACAAAGCTTTGGGAGTAAGTCATAGGTGAAAAATTATTTATAGTATAGTCCTTTTTGGTTTTTGTTAGGTATACTGTATTTTGTGATTTAGCTAATTTTCAGTTTATAGCTAAGTATCTGTATTGTAGCTTGACTTAAGTTTCCTGCACAGTTAACATCAGAATATAGTTGAGAATTATCTGGTCTGAATGTATGGCTCAGAAGTTAAGTGAAGACTTAAAGTGAAGACTAAAGATGTTTAAAAGAATAACAGGTGGTTAATGAATTAGTAACAAGGAAATTTTAGATAGTGAGACTTAACCCCCCCCGAAAAGTAATACAGTTATTTCAGGCAGTTCTGGCTTTATCGTAATTATTTTTTACCCAAATCCTTCTTCCTGCATAATTACCAGATGTGATATTTTAAAAATAGAATGAATAGGCTGCAAACAGTGGGTTATTCAGGTTTAACAAAATAATAATACGGTTATTTTTATTAATATTAATTTTTTTTCCATCAGTTTGGGAGTTTGGATCAAAAATTAGCCCTCGCTACTCGTATCCGGGGTCATGTTCTGCCTTTAGCCTTGCAGATGTATGGCTGTCGTGTTATTCAGAAAGCGTTAGAGTCTATTTCATCTGACCAGCAGGTAATTGTAAGTTAAGACAAAATTTTTGTACTTTATTCAGTTTTTTAAATTACTACTTTATGTTATAATTTTAGAGTAAAGCATTAAATATATCCACAATTAGCATAAAATACTTTAAAAAATCTGTCTCAAACAGTACATTGTTATCCAGTAGATCTTTGATCTGCCCTCTTCATTTTCTTCAACATCTTTTCATCTTTAAGTGAAGATATTTGAGTGCCTCCTGTGTGGTAAGCAGAATGCTACATGATGGGTATTTTTGCTATACTTGCTTATTTGATTTTCTGTACTATCAGGAATACCGTTTACTATTTCCGAAGTATATTTGGATTGTACTTATAAGGGCTCTTTATTTTTAAGTTTTATTTTAATTCCAGTTAACATACAGCTATGGAGCACTTCACGGATTTGTGTGTCTTCTGTGTGCAGGCACTGTGCTAATCTCTATACCGTTCCCGTTTTAGTAAATATGTTTCCAAAGCAAGCACAAGAATAAAAACTTCAAAACCAGTTGCATTCCTATATGGCAGTTAAAAATTTAAATAAAGTTCTTAAAAATTTCATTTAAAAAGTTCTGTAAAAAATCAATAGGAGAAGCGCCTGGGTGGCTCAGTTGGTTAAGCAACTGCCTTCGGCTCAGATCATGATCCCGGAGTCCCGGGTTCGTGCCCCACATCAGGCTCCCTGCTCTGCGGGAGGCCTGCTTCTCCCTCTCTCACTCCCCCTGCTTATGTGTGTTTCTCTCTGTCGAATAAATACACAAAATCTTAAAAAAAAAAAAAAAAACTCAATAGGAAAAGTAACATAAGAATTTTTATTAACAAGAGTCCCAGTTTTTAAGATAAAGAGGAAAGAGAACACATGTAAATTAAATGGGAGTATACCGTATTCTTGGATGAAAACGTCTATTAAAATTCTGTTCTAGGGGCGCCTCGGTGGCTCAGTTGGTTAAGCAACTACCTTCGGCTCAGGTCATGATCCCGGAGACCAGGGATCAAATCCCACGTCGGGCTCCCTGCTCGGCAGGAAGCCTGCTTCTCCCTCTCTCATTCCCCCTGCTTGTGTTCCCTCTCTGGCTGTGTTCTCTCTGTCAAATAAATAAACTCTTAAAAAAAAAAAAAAATCTGTTCTAAATTTAAAAAAGATAAATGTAATTCTAATCATATGCTCATGGGAATTATAACTGATCAGAATAAATAGGAATATTAAGAGGATGAAAATAAATGCTGATCTGCTTGATTTTTAAAATGTGAAGCATCACTGGTGTGGTTCTTGTAGGAGATTAAGCAGACTTTAGAAATGAAATTCATAACTCCAAATAGATACTGTTTTATATATATAACTAGTTTATGTATTACAGTAAACTTAGAGTAAAGGAAATAATCATTTCTTACAGGGTCTTGGTAATTAGTAAATTTGGAAAGAGATCACATTTGATTCTCCACCCATGTACATTATTATATAATAAATTCCAGAATTAAAAACAATAAAAATTACATACATATGGATATGTGTGTATATATATGTGTAAAAATTTTGTGAGAAAATAGTATTACTTCTCTGGAGGAAATCTGAGTTGTAGAATAATTGAAGATATGTCACAATGGAAAGGATCAACAAATTATTGTAGATGCTTACATAACTGCTCTACCATAAGTCTCAAACTCGTTTAGATACTCTTTAAAGAGTGAGATCTTGGGTACCCGGGTAGCTCAGTTGGTGAAGCATCTGCCTTCGGCTTGGGTCCCGATCTCAGGATCCTGGGTTTGAGTCCCAGGTCTGGCTCCATACTCAGTGGGAAGTCTTCTTCTCCCTCTACTTTTCCCCCTTGCTCATGATTCCTCTCTCTTTTTGTCTCTCAGATGAATAAATCATATCTTCAAAAAGAATGAGATCTTGCCATTTGCAATATGGACCGAGAAGGCATTATACTAAATGAAATAAGTCAGAGGAAGGACAGATACCTTTGATTTCACTTATATGTGGAATCTGATAAACAGAACAAATAAACAACAAACTTTTTTTTAAAAACAACAATCTCTTAAATACAGGGGACAAACTCTTGGTTCCTAGAAAGGTGGTTGGTGGCAGGTGGAGGGGATTAATAGGTATAAACTTCTGGTTATAAAATTCAAAAGTCGTGGAAATGAAAAGTACAGCATAAGGAATATAGCCAGTAATGTAATAATGTTTTATGGTGACTATTTCAACCTTTCGTGGTGAGCGAGATGTAGTATGTATAATTGTTGAATCACTGTGTTGCACACCTAAAACTAATATAACATTGTATGTCAGTTATACTTCAGTAATAAATAAATAATAAAGATATCTTAATTGTCTTTAAGATTTGCAAATACAAATACTGGGAATAAGCCTTATGTGAACCTGTTAATAATGGTATTCTTTGGATTCTTTAGAATATTTTATTTTGTTATTTAGTTTATAGCTAAACATCTGTGTTAAATCTTAGCTTAACAGAATTCGTCTAGAATTATGTCACTATGTAGCTGAGACGACTTTGGGTGAGAGAGACTTTAAATGTGATACCTTTATATACAATGTGTACTCCATTTCTTCACAGTACTATTTCCTATTGTACTAATAAGGCACACAAATTATCGTGTGGCTCCCTGTATTTTTCTTTAGGGATAAAGGTGTTTATTTAATAAATGCTTACCAAATGTATTTTAAAAAATGAAGACCACTAGCTAGAAGAAAATGCAGTTAGTAAATAAACCTTACTGTAAATAAGCTTAACCTTATTGGTATGCGAAGAAACAAATGAAAGAGGTCATTTTTACCAGGTAAGTTAACAAAAACCTAAAATTTCCGTAGAATTCATTTCCAAAGAGATAGCAAGGTGGCTCGGTCAGTTGAATGTGTCCAATTCTTGATTTCAGTCAGGTCATGATCTCAGAGTTGTGAGATCAAGCTCCACATCACTCCCTCTCCACCTGCCCCTCCCCCCACTTGCATGCACTGTAAATAAGTAATCTCTTTTAAAAATTAAAAAATTATTTTTTGAGGGGGATTGCTAAGTAGAGAAAAAGTGTAGAATTCTGAATTGCATACATTATAAGCTGAGAAAGAGGAGTAGGAGGTGTATGCAATGAAGAGACTTGTTTAAATATGGCAGATTTGGCATCACTAGGGTATTTTTCAGCAAATGTCATTTACATTACGGTCCTGCAAAATGTTTTGATAGTTCCACCATCCGTGGCTTCTGAGCTAGAGCAGATTTTAAACTTTGATCTCTAAAAAATGGCAAAGAAATTTTTTAGTATACTTTTGTATTCTGTATTTTTAATCCTGATTTCTTGCTTGATGAGGTAATTTTTTAAATGTCATCTTTTTGCAGAGTGAAATGGTAAAGGAGCTAGATGGTCATGTACTCAAATGTGTGAAAGATCAGAATGGAAACCATGTTGTGCAAAAATGTATTGAATGTGTTCAGCCACAGTCACTACAGTTCATCATTGATGCTTTCAAAGGACAAGTAAGATTGATTTTTGGCTACTAATTAGTTAGTAGGGCATTCTTGTAGAATTTGAGTGTTAACGTATTTTTCGTAAGTCACAAGATTATATCACCCTGGGATTGTCATACAAACATAGGAGACAAAAGTAAATGTACAGTGATTGCTGCCTCTTCATAGAGTACATCAGTAGATTTTTGAAGCTGAAAACCATAGAAATAGGGAGTTTAATAACACTACTTTAGGATCACAGCTCTTAGAATTATAAACCCAATAGCATTTTCCAAATTTTTAGGGAGAAGGAAAGGAAGACTTCAGATCCTTTAGTAAGACACAAAAAATAAATACCAATAAGTAACTAATACATAGTAATAAATAGCTGCTAATTACATTGTGCACTACCTTTACCCTGCATTCTGTTTGTTTTCATTATTACATGCCCTCCATCTTCTGGTTTGGTACCTTTTGATCAAAATGTCTGTTAGCTCCTGGGGTACCTGGGTGGCTGTGGGATCAAGCCCCATGTCAGGCTGTGCTGAGTGTGGAGTCTACTTCAGATTCTCTCTCCCTATCCTTCTTACTCTCTTTCTTTCTCTCTCTCTCTCTCAAATAAATAAGATCTTTAAAAAGCAGGGGGCATCTAGGTGACTGAGTTTGTTAAGCGTCTGCCTTCAGCTTGGATTGTGATTCCAGGGTCCTGGGATCAAGCTCCACATTGGACGTCAACTCAGCCCTGCATTGGGCTCCCTGCTCAGCAGAGAGCCAGCTTCTCTTTCTCACTCTGCTGCTCCCACTGTGTGCTTGATCTCTGTCTATGTCAAATAAATAAAATCTTTAAAAAGAGAGGGACACCTGGGTGGCTCAGTCAGTTAAGTGTCTGCCTTCAGCTCGGGTCATGAGCCCAGGGTCTTGGGATCAGGTCCTGCATCAGGCTCCTTGCTCAGCGGAGCCTGCTTCTCCCTCTACCTGCTGCTCCCCCTGCTTGTGCTCACTCACTCTCTCTTTCTGACAAATAAATAAAGTCTTCAAAAAAAAAAAAATATATATATATGTGTGTGTGTGTGTGTATGTATGTATGTATGTATATTTAAGAGAGAGTGAAAAGAAAATACCTATTAGCTCCTAAATTGAGCACCTTGCTTTCTAGTCTTTACTAACAGGGTGGCGGTCATACTGAAGGGGACTCCCCACCCTTCTATTTTAAATGAATTCTGCATGTCCTCAGGAATCTGTCTGCCTCATAGAACTTTCCAGAAATGTCAGATAATGGAAATCTATTTCTTCCAATTGTTTTAAGGTGTTTGTACTTTCAACTCATCCTTATGGCTGCAGAGTGATCCAGCGCATCCTAGAGCATTGTACTGCGGAGCAGACCTTACCTATCTTAGAGGAACTCCACCAACATACAGAGCAGTTGGTACAGGTATAAACCTCCTAATAGTTTTATTGTTTATGTATTTTTGATAATGGCTCAAAACATAGGCAAATACAATTTATTGCTAAGTTAACACACTGTAGAAACATATAGTGAAACAAAAAGCCTGGTATATTCTGAATTTTTAGAAATTTAGAAAACTGAATATTTAGAAAAAGTATTATCTTTTTAAATAATCACTATTCTTAACGAAGGATTAAGGAAAGTAATTTTAAAATATCTGTATTTAGGATCAATATGGCAATTATGTTATTCAGCATGTACTGGAACATGGTCGACCTGAAGACAAAAGCAAAATTGTTTCTGAAATCAGAGGAAAAGTCTTAGCCCTGAGTCAACACAAATTTGCCAGGTATCGCAATATTATCTAATTCAAGGGTCATTTCTTTTAACTCTTTGGCTTTTATTAGTAAACAGAGAAATACATGTAGACTGTAGCATTAGAACTTAATCTTTATTGGGACCTGGGTGGCTCAATGGGTTCAGCCTCTGTGTTTGCCTCGGGTGTCATGACCTAGGGTCATGGGATCAAGTCCTGAATCGGGTTCCTTATTCAGCAGTGAGCCTGTTTCCCCAGATTGTGCTGTCTGACAAATAAATAAAATCTTTAAACAAAATGAAATTTTAAAAATAAAAATTAAAAAAAACCTTTTAAAAACATAATCTTTATTTTAGTAGAGGGGAAAAGCACATACTGAACGTTGTTTTTATTCTTACATGACAGATTTGTTTACCCACATATTCCACTTTTAAAGTCTATATTCAGAAAATGATTTGTCTCCCCAAACCTGTAAATGCAAATTACTTAGTACATGTTAATGAAAATCTCATGGGCACCTGGGTGGTTCAGTTGGTTAAGCAACTGCTTTCGGCTCAGGTCATGATCCTGGAGACCCGGGATCGAGCCCCACATCGGGCTTCCTGCTCGGCAGGAAGCCTATTTCTCCCTCTCTCAGTCCCTCTGCTTGTGTTCCCTCTCTGGCTGTGTTTCTCTCTGTCAAATAAATAAATAAAATCTTTAAAAAAAAAAAAAAAGAAAAAATATCTCTGACCTTACCAATGACCTGGTCTCCTCTTTTTTTGAATAATCATTGCTTTAAGAGGCATATAATTAAACCTGTAGGTATCCAGTATGGGTTCTTCTCTGACACTAATTTCTGTTTTAAAAGTAAAGGGAAGAGAGTTACAAGAATACGATCTTGACTCTTACATCTTCAGATGTGTTGAGCAAATTCTTTCAAAACCAAGGATATTTTGCTGTAAAGAAAAAAAGTAACGAAATACAGAGCACCTAAGTGCCACAGTTGGTTATGCATCCCACTTTTGGTTTTGGCTGAGATTGTGATCTCTGGGTCAAGATCGAGCCCCAAGTTAGTTTCTGTGTTCAACCCAGAGTCCAGTTGGGTTTCTCTCTCCCTCTCTTCCTACCTCTCCTGCCCTGCAGGCGTGTGCACTCTCTTGCTCTCAAATAAATAAATCTTTAAAGAAAAAAGTAAAATAACTTTTTGGGTGGCTCAGTCAGTTAAGGCATCTTTGGCTCAGGTTGTGATCCCAGGGTCCTAGAATCCAGCCTGCCTCAGGCTTTCTGCTTAGTGGAGAGTCTCCCCCCCGCCTCCAGTTTTTCTCCCTCCCCCTTCTCTCTCTCTCTCAAATAAATAAATAAATCTTCAAATAACTTTTTGTATATCTCTTTAATTTTTAGCAATGTAGTAGAAAAGTGTGTTACTCATGCCTCCCGTGCCGAGAGAGCTTTACTGATTGACGAAGTTTGCTGCCAGAATGATGGTCCTCACAGTGCCTTATACACCATGATGAAGGACCAGTATGCCAATTATGTGGTTCAGAAGATGATTGATATGGCTGAACCTGCTCAGAGAAAGATAATCATGCATAAGGTAATATAGTTTATAGCAGTTAAAATAGATGATTCAATTTGTGTGACTTTCAGGCTACACTGTTAGCTTTCTAGGTTTTAATTTCCTCTTCTGTTATAATTGGAGAAAAAAATATAAAATTAGTGGATAACCTTTGAAAAATAGAAGTGTGGGGTACCGTTTCATTCAATTCCTAAGGTAGGGGTGCCTGGGTGGCTCAGTTGGTTAAGCAACTGCCTTCGGCCCAGGTCATGATCCAGGAGACCCAGGATCGAGCCCCGCATCAGGCTCCCTGCTCAGCGGGAAGCCTGCTTCTTCCTCTCACACTCCCCCTGCTTGTGTTCTCTCTCTAGCTATGTTTCTCTCTGTCAAATCAATAAATAAAATCTTTAAAAAAAAATTCCTAAGGTAGTCTCAGTAGAATCACGTTCATTCTCATCTACTTACCTATATTTTATTTTTGCCCACCCCCATCTTATTTAAGTATATTTGGTTTGCCATAATACATGAGTTGAACATTAATTTTAAAATCTAATTAGGTTTTCTCACTAACCTGAAACATTATCCTAAAGAGAGAATTTATTTTGATTTGATTTTTTTTTTTTTTAAACAAGCTCTTTTCTCTGTTTGCTCTCTAGAATCTAATGAGTCTTTTAAAATGCATTAATTTCCATGGGAAGACTGTTAAAAAGAATACTGGAGGAAATACTAAATACCCAATCTTTTTCTAAATCATTTAAGAAACAGGGGACAAGGGGGACCTGGTGATTCAGTTGGTTAAACGTCTGCCTTCAGCAAAGGTCGTGATTGGGGAACTTGGGATCGAGTTCCCATATCAGGCTCCCTGCTCAGCAAGGAGTTTGCCTTCTCACCCTGCTCATGCTCTTTCTCTCTCTCAAATGAATAAATGATATCTTTAGAAAAAACAAAATGGAACATAGAACTTTGGACCTCTTGTCATATAAAGAGAAATATAAGATGATTTTTTTCCTTTTTAAAAAAGTAATATTTCTGTTTAAAGATACATACTTAGAAAAATTGTCAGTCTTATTTTTAACAACTAACTACATTATTTAACAATACCATATTTATGACATTCAGATCGTTTCTAGTTTTTTAACTATCATAAACGTGCTGTATATGAATGTCTTTGCCTAATCATCTGTTTTGTAGGATAAATTCTTAGGTGTGGAATTGCTGATGCAAAGTATGTGACCGTTTTACATGATAACTTGATAGTTGATAGATACTGCCAGGTTGCTCTCAAAAAATCTGTACATGTTTGCACACCTGCCAGTATAAAAAGAATGCCTGTTTTGTCGTCATCTCATCAGTACCAGTTGTTGTTTCTTACAAAATTTTTGCCAGTCTGGGGCACCTGGGTGGCTCGGTTAAGCATCTGTCTTCGGCTCAGGTCATGATCGCAGGGTCCTGGGATTGAGCCTCACGTTGGCTCCTCGCTTAGTGGGGAGCCTGTTTCTCCCTCTCCCCCTGCCCCTCCCCTGACTTGTGCTCTCCTTCTCCCTCTGTCTTAAATAAAATGAGTAAAATATGAAAAAAAAATTTTTTTGCTAGTCTGGGCAGAAAGATAATGATATAATTATTTTCATTTGCATTTTAAAAACTATTAGTGAGATATTGAACAATTTAAATGTATTAGCCATCACATATCTGAATGCTCATTCAAGGCCTTTGCTCCATTTTCTATTGAATTGTTATCCGGCAGACTTGAGCAAGAAAATTCTATATTGATCATCAGCTTTTAAAGAACTTAATAGTTCACTAGTGATGCTTTCCTATGTTTGGAGCCCCTCTGCTATTTACATTTGTAATAGTTTAGAAGTAGTGGTTTATTTATTCGTTGAACAATTTTGAGAGTAGAAGTTTGGAGAGATTGACTAGAATGAACTTCCTTTGCAAACAACTTTTTAAAGGATTTGAATTCACTGAGATTTATTTAGGAGTGCTTTTTTTTAAGAAACCAAAATATAAAATAACTAAGATTTACTAAGCAGATTATTTGTTTTTCAGATTCGACCTCACATTACGACTTTGCGCAAATACACATATGGGAAGCATATACTGGCCAAGTTGGAAAAATATTATTTGAAAAATAGCCCAGATCTGGGGCCTATTGGAGGACCACCAAATGGAATGCTGTAAAGGGAAAAGAGAGAGAAGAGGATGTAACCGTGTGAAAACGTTTCTTTTGTGAATTATCAAAACACAACTCAACTATGAATCTTCAGAATTTTTTTTAAAGCAAAACTATTTATTGACTTTATTCATCCATTTGTAAATTTTTTAAGGTTCTTGTGTATATGTGGGGGGTGGGAGTGGTGAGTTATAAATTATATTCAGCCCTGAGTGGAGACCTATCAGATTGGATTGCTGGCAAAGCACAGAATGCCTGTATATGATGTACCTATCAAAAAAAAGCTGTCACATATTTTGTAAATTTTTACCTTGTAAAGTCACAAAAATAGTTTTTAAAGGAAAAAGTACAGTATTCTTTTAATAAAAACTGGCTTGCAGTCTGGTAGGTCTACGGACCCCATAGCACAACAGGTTTATAGAGATGTATATAGAAATATAGTCCTTATTTTTTTTTTGTCCTTTGTGTGAAGCCTTTTATAACCGATTAACAATCAACTGCATAAATATTATTAATATTTTAAAAAGAAAGTTAAGTTGTATTTTGGTAATTCACAAACTATCATGCAAATAAAAACTCAGCAAGTAAGACAAGAATTAAATGATTTGAAATGAAAAGAACTTATATTATTTACAGTGGATGTGATTTTAATACAAATACTGCCCTAAAATGTCTCTGGCAATGTACAGAAGTATTGTATATACTTACATATGTAATTGTTGTAAGAGGTAGGAAAAAAAAAACAAAATCATGGTGACACTTCCACTTAGTTAAATGCACTAATTGAAAAGTTAAGTCCCTTTTTAACTTTTCAGTTTGGTTTGCAATCTGAGAAAGAGTGGAAATTTGTATATCGTTTTGCTTATAGAAGTGTTGAGGAAGTGTTGAGCTTTATTTTGCTTTTTCATAGTAGATTTTGAGAAAGTAGGAACCAGATAGAAGTGAAAGGGGCCACTGAAAAGTGAATTTAATAGCTCAACATTTAAGCATGACTACATATTCAGATAGCTTTTTTTGCTTCCTATAAATATATGCATTGTGTGTGTAGTAATAGATGTAAGTTTACACTTTGAAAGCAGATCTTGTTTCAGTGTTTATTATAAGAAGCCTTGCTAATTAGTAGTGATGCTCTCCTTGGTTGTACAGGTGTACATTTGTAAACCTTCATGCTGTAAATGGAATTTGTTTTATCTCTTTGGGAAACATTTGCATTTTAGTGTACATTTATGTCCCTGCCCTCTTTGACCTGGCATAGAGTGTTGTATAATGTAAATTTATTTCTCCAAATCGAGAGTGATTTTTTAAAAATTTTTTATCTTTATATGGTTTCAGAAGTATGAACCAGCTTTCTTTTTATTATTGTGGGAAACATTTTCTTTTATAACATAGTTGTTTGACTCTGTTAATATGGACATATTAGGATTTGGATCACTTTCAAGAAGTCAGGGTATTGTGCATAATAGAAAGTATTGGACTGAGACATTTGGTTACCATGGAGGCCAATGCTTTTTCCATCTTATTAAATGTGATGTGACTTTTTTTCTTTGTACAGAAGAGTACTGTATTTTTGAATAGCCTATTCCCAAGTAAGAGCAAATCTGTATGATAACATTTTTTTCTCTGGACATAAGACATAACAGTAACATGATGTACATTTACAAGCGGCCTTATGTACATTTCCCAACAATCTTTTTAAGGCAAAATTGTGACCATATGTGTATAATTAAAATCGTTTTTAATCCTTTGCCTATGAAAATATTTTGGAAAAAAAACTTGCTTTGTATATTCAGTTTCTGAAAGATAAAGAAAGTGCTTTGTATTTTGTTGAAGTCAGTATTTTGTATAAAACCATTTATGTTGACCCACTTCTGTTTAGTGCTGAAAACTAATGAACCATGCTATCTCCTTCGATTGAACATGTAAGGGATTTTTTTATTAGAAGTCTGCAGAAGAAAGGCATTCTTCTGAGCACAATATTGAATATAAAGGTTTTATCACTTAGCTGTTAAACATATCATGGACCTAAAAATAATGGCATAGAGTTTGGGGTGCCAGGCATAATTTTTCATGGTTGACATTGAGTTATTCTAATTTTCTAATCCAACATTCCATGTTGAGTCCATTAAATGCACCCACTTGTCACTGTCCCCTCTCCTAGTCATCCTGGTTCATCAGCGTGTCCCCGTCACAGTGGCAGTGCTGTTTCCCTTACATACAAAGCTGCTCTCTTCCACCCCGTCCTCCTTTGTTTTGCCAGCCACAGAGTGTCTTGGCCCCGTGTTGAAACTTGTCCCCAGTATCAGCTGATTGTGGGCTGATGCGATCCAAGTTGTTCTTGTTGGAGATTGATAAGTGACTTTCCTGGATTTGCACAATCTGATTTCCCTTTTTCCTATTCTCTGTTGGCACAGGCAGTTATCTCTGCAAATTTAGAAAGCTCTGGGGGATGGCTGGGAAATGGAACCTTCGGGTTTTGATGTTCCCATGTCTCCTGGTGTTGACGGCCCAATATTCCCAATTACTTTGGGGCCTATTCTAGAAGAATATTTATTATTGTAGAAATTTTATGGTCTGCCATTTTGGTGCCCACCTCCCTGATTCCACCATTTAATGAGTTGGCATAGAGTTTTGCTAAAATCTGAACATCACATTTCAGAATAAAGAAACTTTAATTGGGCAGAACCACTTAGACTTTACTCTTGAGTGTCTCCTTTTGATATGGATTGTTTCTGGACCAGTTTGTCTAAGTCCTGGCTCTTCTTGGTTCATATGAAATAATGTTATCTTCACTTTGTATATTATGTATAAATTAGAAAATGAAAAATGTGTGAATAACATTGTATGAAATAAACCTGGTCTTGTGTTTTTCTCTAGATAAAATACCCTTCTGTACCTGAATTGTAATTCAGAATACCCATTCAAGTTTACTCTGATTTAAGGAAAAGCAAGTATTTTTATCACATGGATGCAAATCTGGGGCTACTGATTAATTATATTCCTGTCTTTTGATTACTATTTAGGATCTCCATCTAATTACTTGGAGTGATTACACACTTCATAGGATGAAACTTTCAGCCTGTTTCCTTGATAAAATGATATTCAAGGTTGTTTTGAGGATTATATTAAATCACTTACCTATACCATAGGTGTTTGTTTCCTTTCCACGTGAACTTCCAGAGACAGTGTTGTTGAAAGGAGAATACAGTTTGGGTTCAGGCTTGGATTTGAAATTTACATTGCAACTTAAAAACCTTGTGACCACGAGTGTGAACTCATCTCAGCCTCCGTGTTGCCATGGATGAGTACTATTTAGATTGCTGATTTAAGAGTTGGGAGTATCTTAAAAAGATACATAGAACCTAGAATGCTTAATACATAATACCTAGAATGCTTAAATACAATTTCCGTTTTCCTCTCTGGTAGTATTGTTTTAAGCCATACAAATAATTTGATGGAATCCAAAGTAGAGATCCACATAAAACTACATTGGAAAAGGTATTTTCATCATACACATTTTTGATTATATACCAGTTTTAGTTTTATCTTGTTTTGGTTCTGTTCTAAGCTGAAAGCAACCCCTCTCGAGTTGACCTATCCCACATCATAGAGATGAAATTAAAGGACCCTAAAAGAAATATTACATCCTCCCCTAGCTTACTAACCTAAGAAAGGTTTCCTGAAGATGGCCTGGATGGTAGTAGTTTTGTTTGCCCTCATAACTGATTTCTCAGGAAATTTGGGGTTGGGGGTGGACCAGGGGGAAGGGCAGAGGAGCAGTGTTGACTGTCAAGTACCCATGTGACCTGGTGGTGTTTGGATGTTCCAGACAGTAAATCTCTGAACACAGGTGAGAAGCGTGGAGCTCTGTGGACCGGTGCTCGCTTTGAGAAGGCTTGCAGTGCACAGAGCAGTCAGCAGGGCTGGGTGATCCCGCCCGCTAGGCCTCAGGGGTACCCGTCGGTAAAGCTGGAATGCTGTCCAGGCATCCGGGTGGCTCAGTCGATGAAGTGTGTGCCTTCAGCTCAGGTTATGATCCCATAGTCCTTGGCTCCTGTCCCACGTTGGGCTCCCTGCTGAGCAGGGAGTCTGCTGCTCTGCCCCTCTCCCTGCCCGCGCACTCGCACTTCCTCTCAAAATCTTTAAAAAAAAAAAAAAAAACGGACGCCTGGGTGGCTCAGTTGGTTAAGTGACTGCCCTCGAGACCCGGGATCGAGTCCCACATTGGGCTCCCTGCTCGGCGGGAAGCTTGCTTCTCCCTCTCTCACTCCCCCTGCTTGTGTTCCCTCTCTGGCTGTGTTTCTCTCTGTCAAATAAATACAATCTTTAAAAAAACAAACAAACAAAAAAACCCCACAACGGATTACTTTCAGCTGCACACAGAACCTTGTATCTGAGAAGGGCTTGACGCTAAGAGCCTAAGAGAACTACAGGACCGATCTACAGGATGCTCACAATTTGGTGAAATTTTTATTTAACATCATTATCTACTTATCCTGTAGACAGTTTCTTATTTGTTCTATGTTTCAGTCACAGAACTTTTGATAAATATTTACCAGGAATTGAAACCAAATGAAATAGCTCTGTAGTTTTAAGAAAAATTGGCTAGGTTGAGCTTAATTGAAGTGTTCTTGGACATCAGAGTCTAATGGTTCAGAGTCAGGACTCAGATTAGGCCAGATTCCAAACCTTTAGCTTTACGTCGTTAGGTAAATGGTTTCATCTTTTAAGCCTTCGTCTCTTCACGTGTAGGTAAGGGAAATGAGACCTACCTCCTAAAATTGCAAGAATTAAATGAGATCTGTGACATCCCTGGGCAGTGACTGACTCCTGTTCCAGTAAGTTAACAAACGGTTGGGGGGAGAGGTGGTTTTTAATTGGCCCACATGCAGCTTCAAAACATTGGGATTGGAGCTCATTTATGTTTCTACGTAAGAACAGATAAACCACTAAGTAGGAAAATGGTTGAAGATATGATTAAGGAATTTAACAGCATTTTAGCTGTTGGTACATTTAATCTTTTTTCTTTTTTTTTTAAGATTTTATTTATTCATTTGACAGATCACAAGTAGGCAGAGAGGAGGAAGCAGGCTCCCCGCCGAGCAGATAGGCCTCCATCCCAGGACCCTGAGATCATGACCTGAGCCGAAGGCAGAGGCTTAACCCACTGAGCCACCCAGGCGCCCCAATCTTTTTTCTTGGTACTAATACAAGTAGTAGTAGCTTTGCCCTGCTGGCTGCCAGAATGTGAACACTAGGGAGTTGCCCCGCATCCGGGAAACTGTCTGCATGACGGGCAAAGCGTGGAAGTAGCAAGAATCTGGAGGGAGAGTAACGTTGGCCCTGCCCTTTGCAGAGTCCTCTCTCCATCACGGCAGCCAAGCCCTATCTCACCTCGTCTCACCAGCTCTTTCATGGGAAGAAGCCCTAAAGAATCAGGTCTCAACACTGGATGAGCCTGTCTTACACCAGGGCTCAGGGAGAAAGCATGGGGCTCACCCTGGAGGAGAGGAGGAATGTTTGGGAGCCATTCCCGCCCCCACTTTGAAAGTCAGTTCTGACATCATCCAGGAAACAATTGTGTAGAATGTGGTAGGTTTCACTGAAGAGAGTTAGAAAAGAAGGCCAAAACTGTGCCCTAGAAAAACATCTACTACTAGAAATATATCTTAGGAATGTTTAAAATACATTTCTTAACTCCTAGGTCAAAGAAGAGTTGAATCTGGAATAAGTCGTTTGGGCCAACTTCAAAATGAGCAACAGTGCCACATCCCGAAAGGGGGGACTTGGGCCAAAGGCTCTTCAGAGGAAAGTATTTCTCCAAGAAAGTCTGAAGATAATTTAAGAAGCTAGCAAGGGGTGCCTGGATGGCACAGTCAGCTGAGTGTCTGACTCCCACTTTCTGCTTGGGTTATGATCTCAAGCTCTAAGAGCAAAACGCACGCTGGGATCCGGGCCCCATGCTCAGCGCAGAGTTGGCTTCAGATTCTCTTTCTCCCTCTGCCCCTCCCTCTCACTCTCCCTCTCAATTAAATAAATCTTTCTAATACACGTCCAACTAAATTAAAAATCAAGTTTTCTAGGGAAATACGAAGATCCAGAATAAAAGAATAAAAGAAAACACAGACTAATAACTATAAAAGTAAGAAGCTAGTCCAAAGAATAAAGTTGAAGGAAGGTCTCACATTGCCTGATGTGAAACTTATTTCAAACCTACAGTAATCAAAACAGTATTTGGATGTTAACTATACATTCTGATCATTTTGCAATATTACAAATACTGAATCATGCATGTTATGTACCTGAAACAAATATAATGTTATATTTCAATTATACCTTATTTTTTTTATTAAAAAATGTGTGGTACTAGCATAAAGACAGACATATTGACCAATAGGATAGAATAGAGAGCCCAGAGATAAACCCTTGCATATAGTGTCAAATGATCTTCAATATGAGTGCCTAGACCACTCAATAGGGAAAGTAGATGTTATCGGGAAAATAGGATATCCTCTTGCAGAAGAATGAAGTTGGACCCTTACCTTACACCAAATACAAAAATTAGCTCAAAATTGATTGAAGACCTAAAATGAAAGACCTAAAACTATAAAACTCCTAGAAGAAAACATGAGAAACACTTCATGGCTTTGGATTTGGCATGGACTTTTTTGCATAAAACACCAAAAGCACATGCAAAAAGCAAAAATAGATAAATGAGACTACATCCAACTTAAAAAAATCTGTGCCTCCAAGGGAATAATCAGAGTAAAAGGCAACCCACAAAATGGGAAGAAATCTTTGCAAATCACATATCTGTTAAGGGGTTAATATCCAGAACATATAAAGAACCACAGTTCCAGTGGGAGAAGGAAAGGAAATGGAACTAGGGTAATCCAGGGAGGGAAACGAAACAACAGAGACTTTGGACACAGAAACAAACCGAGGGACTTGGAGGGAGGGGGGTGGGGGGATGGGAGAGCCTGGTGGTGGGTACTGGCGGCGCCTAGAGCGTGGAGCACTGGGTGTTGGGAATGGGAAAAAAAAAATTTAGTAACA
>PITA01017395.1:21684-43581 GCA_004023965.1 Spilogale gracilis | reverse complement strand
CAGACCCTCCAATTTGTTTCTACCTTTTTGCCGATGTTCTTTGTCTCTCGTGGCGGTCCAGAAGTGGGAAATATCACATTTCAGGCTGGTTTCATGGGTGTTCACGGTGGTCTTGTAGTGGTTTTTTTGCTGGAATTCAGCTCTCTTCAGGGAACTCCCCGAAATGCGGTCACCTGGCCTTCCGCCATCTTGACCCCCCCTATATAAATTTTTGAAAAAATTGCTGTCAATAACTTGCAAACAGCAAATAATCAGATATCATTATTTATGATTTGCTGTTTCAACTGATAAAACCATTCCTTTCTTTAATTATTTTTTTTAAAGATTTGGAGTTTATTTATTCAAACCATCTGCTACTTATATAAAACCTGAGTTCTACCTGTAATCTGTTATCAGGTATAAAATTGACTTCAGCAATTTCTTTTAAATGCTTACAATTTCACAAAGCCTTGAAATAATCTATTTGTCCTTGGCCAGAAATATATATATTTTCCTAAAATTAATTTTCCATCACCAAGTTAATGACTTTTTGTGATAGCTTTATTATTTTCATCCTGATAAGTGATGTGATGATAGTCAAAAAGTTTAAGCATTAATCTTAATAATTAAAAAAAATGACATGTTGGTAATTGGATTTTGAAATACTATTTTCACCTAATATCCCCAAACAGATACCCCACAGGTTAAACCACATCATCTAAAATTGATCCCTGGGGCTCCTGGGTAGCTCAGTCAGTTGAGTGCCCAACTTGATTTCGGCTCAGGTCATGAGCTCTCGAGGTCCTGGGATCGAGCTGGCGTCAGACTCCTCACTCAGCAGAGATTCTCTCTCCCTCTGCCTCTCTTCCCTCTGACTTGCACACATAGGCTCATGCACTCTCTCAAATAAACCTTTAAAAATAAAATAAAATAAAATTTGATCCCTTAGTTTATTATATTTAATTGATAAACAACATCTAGTCCCAAGAATGTAATTTTTGTTTCCTATTTTTTAGAAGCCAGAGCCTGTCTTAGATTTGGGAACAGAACATTTTCTACAATAATGGTACAATTTTATGTACATAAAAAAACAGATTTTATAAATATTTTAACCAAATCCATTTCCAAAGATATTTTGAAATCTAACATTTTTCTCAAGTCTAACATTTTTAGGTTGATTTTGATTATGATGATTTCTCTTTTAGAATTTAAAATGTTATGAAAAATATTTTATAATAGTCTAATACTAATCAATACAGTCAAGCCATTTGGAACTAACAATGTAAAAATTAATAATTTCCAATTTTTGTCCTGCACAACTTAAAAATATCTCTTATTTTAATCATGTTACATGGTTTGCAAGACATTTTGAATAATTGATTTCCTTCAGTCCTTATAATTCCACAGATTCGGTGGGTCTAGTGTCCTTGTCTTACTTTTATTTAAAAACAGGGACAGAAAGAAGAAACATTTCAGATTCAGCCAATGAGAAAGGGAAAGAATCAGGACTAGGTTCCAGTTGTTTTTCTACTGTGAAGAATGGCTTCATTATCAGATTTATGCCATAAAATTACTTTGACATTTGGATATACACATGCCCAAATTTATGGGCGAAATACCTATATAATTATTTTTCTCAAATTATATTACCACAGTGTTTCTTCTCTAAGTAGAATATTGCTATGAAAAGTGTTTTCCTCTCTATTTAATTAATTTTACCTTTCACAAACCCTATCACATTGGGGAATAAACTGCCCATGTTAGGGAGTTGAAGATAACAGACTGATCCTACCCACAGAATCAATGATGAAGTCAGGATTAGAATTCAGATCTCAAGATCAGATTTTAAAGCTGAAAGATCACCTAATCATTTCTACTTACAACATCCAGAAGAAGAAAAAATAATAATAATTGTAACAGGCAAACATAATTCAACCTCACTCTAACAATGAGCAACTATTTAAACATAATAAAACTGCATAAAATTGACACGTTTGATATCACGTCTTTAAAGTCTAAATTAAAAAAGGTTAAAATAAGAAAAACTGGCCAAAGGAGACATTAAAATTACCCGAAAGCCATTAAATCAAAACTTTTAGAGGTAAGTTCTGGTCACCAGTAATTGTAAACATTTCTCCAGGAGAATCTCATGTGCACCCTTGGTTGGGAACCATCGGGCGAAAGCAGACGTGAGCCACCTTTTTCTCTAAGGGGCCAGGTAGTAAATAATTGAGGCTTTGCTGGTCATATAGTCTCTGTCTCAACAGCTCAACTCTGCCAGTATCAGTGTGAAAACAATCATAAGCAACCAATGACTTTGGCTGCATTCTAGTCAACTGTATTTGTGACACTGAGATTTGAATTTTATATAATGTTAATGTGCCTGAAATAGTACTTTCAAAAAAATTTTTCAATTATTAAAAAAATGCCATTATGGAATATACTAAAATGAATGGGTCAGATTTGGCCACCTGGCCATGGTTGCCAACCTCTATTGCCTAGAAATCCAATTAGCCACTTACTCTGTATTTGACTATATTTTACAGTTCTCTAATTATGAAATTTATACTCTTCAATTATATTTACTTTTCTTTGTTCTCCGTGACCAGCATAATATGTGGAATTTGAAAACTATAGTAAATAAATAAATAAATGAGTGAATGAACACATGAGCTATATCCATGCAACCAGAATTGCCCAAGAATTTTTTTTGTGCCTTCTCAGTTGATAAATGTTCATCATTTAAGTGGAGATTGTTGGCAGAATACCATAATTTTTCACTTGACATATTTACTTGACGAATATGGTCTATCTGGTTATAGACGTAGTCTCACGAACCAACAGGAAAGCTATATTGATCTAAGGCATGGCATGGTCTTAGGACCTTTGTGCTGTTCGCAACTTTTTAGACAAATATGATTTTCTTTTTAAAAATTATAGTTATGTATCTGTGGACCTTTCTTTGCGGGAGCTTTTTTTGCTGGCCTCGCCTTTTGACAATTACGTGTGCTACATGTTGGCCTCTTTGTGTTTTCTGTGTTTAGCTAGAGAGATTGCAGGCTGAAAATATCTCGGAGTGGGACAAGAGGGAAATACTTGAAACAGAAAAACAAGGACTGGAAAAAGAAAATAGAAAGCTCAAGGCTCAGGTGAAAGAAATGGAAGAGCTCCTGGATGGGAAAAACAGATTTAGTGCAAACTCTCAAAGTCCTGATTCCAAGACATCACAAATTGAACCACAGGAACAAAACAAGGTATGGATACTTCCGGGAAGCCATGTGTTCACCCCCTATACATGACTCTCTGATGCTTGGTAGATGCTGCCTTCCCTTTTACCCACCTCCAAATCTGAGTATTTCCTTTTGTGCTATTTAACATCGGATGACTTGCTCTTTCTCATTGTAAGGTAGAATAACATGGTTTATGAATATGAACACAGTGTAATGAATTTTGTTTGAAAATATTAGAATCGGACAAATCTGAGTTTCAGGCTTTTCCAAAGGGAAGAAAAAAAATTGAAGGGATGGATCCTTGTTTCTTTTGTTTCCTTTTATACTTTTGTCTGAGTATTTTCAAGCAAACTGATCTTCTTTCTCAATAAGTAAATTTCTCCATAGTTGGAGCAGCTATGGAATAAGCATTTGTCAGTATTGATAATATTGATAGTACCTACATAATCACTTCAATTTAGCTGAAGTTTTCTCTCCTTTGGTTTTTAGTTTCAGAAAAATTATTTTTCAGTCAATTCAGTGCATTATGTTGCAAATAGATTTTATAGGCTTTAATGTAAATATTAAAACTAGAATTAAACTCAACATCTGACTTTGAGAACTTCAGGTTTTTGGAGTTGTTTTATCCTAAATTCAAAAAAATAGACATAATTCCTGTTATAGATAGGAGTTTTAAAAATAAATAGCTTTTAGGTTAAAAAATAATCTCTTAATGGCAGTTGCAGTTTGTGTGCTTTAGTGTCAATATGCTGTGAAACATTTACGTTTTGTTTCTGTTTCTATCATAAAGTAACTATAATTTACAATTCTGTTATTTCACTCAGTCTAACAGTGAATTAAAAGTGAGTTTGACAGGTTCATATTTTTAATTATATAAGTAGTTCATACTCATAGAAACTCTGAAAACTAAATGGCCAGAAAAATTGAATCCCATATCAGTTTTCCTCATTCTTTGTGTTTCTAGAGATTAATTGCAAATGCAGGATTAAATTGCATTAGAATTCCGTGAGACATCTAAAGTGAAATACCATAGTGAGTAATCATAATCTTCATTATATGTATTCAGAAACCAGCCATAATAGGATATTTCATTCTGACATATACAACTGATAAATCTGTTTTCGTGCAGACTTCTACTTGTGAAAGTACAGAATTATTTCAATTATGAAACAAGGTTTCATCATCAAAATGCCTGCTTGCATTTGACTCACTT
Organism: Spilogale gracilis; assembly: GCA_004023965.1. Lineage (NCBI taxonomy): Eukaryota > Metazoa > Chordata > Mammalia > Carnivora > Mephitidae > Spilogale > Spilogale gracilis. Next base: position 39,159 of record PITA01017395.1, on the reverse strand, counting down.
GAACAGAACAAACCTTTATATTACACTCTAGTCTGTTCCTGATATGGAAGCGGAGTGATGTGAAGATTAAAGAATCATTATCCCTGCCCAGCCTGGGCTCAAAGTCTATATAGGGAGACAAACACATAAATTATTATCAGTAGTATATCATGATAATTGCTAATGAAGTAGAATGGGAGTACAGAGGAAGCAACTCGTTCTATTTCATTTTGATTCCTATCTAGTTACATCAAAATGTTATAATATAAAGCATGTCAGTTAGAAATTTGGGGGTTGACTGGGGGCTATCAAAGACCTAGACTCTTTGAGACAAGTGTATTTCTTCAGCTTAGACATAAACAGAACTTGGAAACTGAAGATTCTGAAAGGTCTAACCAAATCAGTGGGTGTGTTCATCAGTCAGAAGCCTATTCCTTAAGTAATTTTATTATCTTGAAGACCAAGAAGAGGTGTTGATGATTTTTACGCTCATCATTAAGAATTCAGACTCACTACTTGAACCAAAATAACTACTTAGCATAGAGCAGCTGCGGGTCAGAATCCTTGGTGCCACAGAGATCCCCACTGGATCAAGATTCACATGTCCCCAAATGCCAAATGAACCAAGCTGCATATAAAGTATGCCTAAGTCCAGAGAATACTGTAGATTTTATTATAACATGAAGTCAAATTATAATTTTAACTTTATTTTAATAAAACCTAATTTAGTATAAGTTAGGCATGTATAAATATCCACATAGGAGTATCATGTGTACCTAGGTATGTGATTACCCTATAGAAGCAGCATGTATCTGTGTGAATATAATTTCTATATATGAGTGACACTGGAAATAGGTGCTGACATGTGGCAAAACAGTAACCACACTCTAAAAGCGGTGTGAAGTCTATTATATTATCTTTATGTCTAATCACATTTAACAAGTGTCTGTGACAGACACAAAATTGCTTGCTATTCATGGAAGTCTCCAAATCAATAAATTGTGTTAATTTCTTGAACTTTAACATTCTCATTTTTCAATGAATTTTTTATAAATGCTTACTCATACAAGAGAAGAATAATTTCACATACATATTTGAAATATACAGTGCTATATTTTGTATATTTTTTACATTTTTTGTCCTTAGTATTGTAGGAAATAAATTTTTAAAGAGTATCTTTTCATTTTATAATTCTTTTTTAAAAAGATTTTAAAAATATTTTTAAAAGATTTTTTAAAAGACTCTGCCTACAGAGTCTGTTCCTCTGCCTGCAATCTCCCCTACCCCGTGCACACTCTCTTTTTCTCTCAAATAAAATCTTTTTTAAAACTTTTTTTTTTAAGATTTTATTTATTTATTTGACACAGAGAGATCACAAGTAGGCAGAGAGGCAGGCAGAGAGACAGTCAGAGAGACAGGAGGAAGCAGGCTCCCCGCTGAGCAGAGAGCCCAATGCGGGCCTTGATCCCAGGACTCTGAGATCATGACCTGAGCTGAAGGCAGAGGCTTTAACCCACCACGCCACCCAGGCACCCTCAAATAAAATCTTAAAAAAATAAAATAAAATAAGTTGCTCTGTTAACTTAAAGACAAAGATTCTCCTTAATACAAATGATCTCATCACATGAAATCTCCATCTTATGGTTGTTTTATGTCCTATGTTAAGGCTATGTGTGCATCAATATTTTATAGTTAAAAAAAAACCAGCAGTACACCTGAACCTTTAATGAATAGACTGGAAAATTACTAATCAGTACAAACATTCAAGAGGTAGGACCATGGCCATAAGAGATGCAGAGAGAAGGAAGTATCAAGACAACAGGTAACTCACATAATTAAGAAAAGCACATATTCACTAGGGCTTAGTGAAAAGGAAAAGAAAACTTTAAGGACTTCAAGAATTCTAATCTCCTGAGCTTTTACTTCCACCTCCCTTCCTCCCTTGGTTTACTTCAGGAACTTTAGGAGGACAGAGAGAAGAGGAGAGGAGAGGAAAAGAGAAGACAAATGAGGGACAGAGAAGTGCAAAGTGAAGTGTGCGCACACTATAAAGTGAGAAGACATAACAAAATAACTACAATGCAAGCAAACACATATAAGTTAATATTTGTCAATATCTATGTCCTGATTTTGCTATAATGGAGAAAAGTAGAATTGTAATTTCCCAGCCATTTTCCTAAATATTCCTATCCTATAAATGCTGATTTACTTTCTTTATTGAAGTGAGACAGAATTTTGTACTGGAAAGACCCAATTCTTTTGATATGCAGTATATATATACTCCATGCTAAATAATACTTCTTAAAGTGAAAAGTTACTGGAAAAAGTGGTCTATAGTTTACTGGGGAAAGCCCCATAAACTAGTCAACATGCCTCTCATGAAGCTTTTTGGAGGCTTGTTTTCTTAAGTCATTCTCTCAACTGAACTCCTTCCTTCGGGTCACACTCTGGGTCATTTTCAGAAAGTTAATGTGACAGAGTGGTAATTGATGTGTCTCGGGAAAATGATTAATTAAGAGTGGAAAGGCCATCAAAGTCATCAAAGTCAGTTCCTAATGAATTTACTTTTCTGATCATGTCCATTCCTTGAGTAGGAATGCCATATTTATTTTCTTTAGTAACTTTACCCTCAGAAATATTTTATTTTCATTCAGAGGTTTAGCAGCCAAACCTGTGGATTTGTTAGCTTTTCCTCATTTACAATTTCTCTTTCAAAACTTTCTTTGCTCATAAAATTATTGAATAATTTAAGAATGAAAATAGTCTATTCTTAAGCTGTTATAAAATAGTAATAATTTAAATATAGAATAACATAATTTGATGTTATTAGATAGGGTCATTTCATGTTTTTCTTTAACTGTTCTTACATAGCTTTGCTTCCTGAGCTACACTAGAGACTTTTCGATATATGGAATTTTTTAACCTTTCATATGAGGAATATATTTTGTGTATAAAAATGAAAATAATTCATTTTGATAAATATCTTCTTTGCAAAACACTAAGCTACACATGGATTTCTTTTATGAATTGATAATTTCATTATTTCATAAAACTTAGAAACACACCCATGACTCTGTATATATTTTAACAAAAGTAATGGGCGTGTGTGGGTCGAGCAGGAAAATGTTGTTTTCCCCAAGAATTTCTGAAGTTACAAGAGATAGACTCTTAAGTACTGTTTATGAATGTCATGAGGTATCTACTGAAAGTTCCTCCTGGATTGAAATAAATCAAGATACTACACAATAGGGTGACATTTTCTTTAATATATTATAACTGCCCTCATTCACCTTAAATACGCACATGCATGCTGCACACAAATGCACATGCATACAATGAATTCATTACTATCAATAAAATCTAAAATAGAGTTGTATTTTTTTTTTCTGTTTTGTGATGCTCCCCTGGAGAATGGGTACACAAATAAAATTTTCTATATATGAAAACTTGTTTCTAGGAATATATTATCACAAGGTGGGATTCCACCTTTTCCTATAAAAAAACAAATGCTGTCAGGCCACCTGGGTGGCTCAGTCATTAAGTGTCTGCCTTCGGCTCAGGTCATGATTCTGGCATCCCGGGATGGAGCCCTGCATCGGGGTCCCTGCTCAGCAGGAAGCCTGCTTCTCCCTCTCTCACTCCCCTTGCTTATATTCCCACTCTAGCTGTGTTTCTCTCTGTCAAATTAATAAAAAACCCTTAAAAAATGCTCTGATATCTTATTATTTTAAAATTATGAAAGTAAATCCCAACCCCTACTACAGTGTTTGGCAAACCTTCTTAAATGTGTTATCAAATGAATAAATACATTTATATTTTCATTATTTAAATTTCATTGTATATTGTGATTTATCTTTAATTCTTTTATTTTCCTTTTTATTCTATGTTAGAGGGCAATGAGGTCTGTAAGGTTGTTGGGGGCTTATAATATCCTTCAAAATCACTTTGCTGTATACTAGATCAACAATATTTTATCCAGTAGCCAATTAAAACCATGATGCAAATTTTGACACTTAGGCCACTTATATTTTGCAGATTTAGAATGTAGTGAAATTTTATAATATAAATCGTGACATTCAGATATGAAATTATATTATTTTGTGTTTGATATGTCTAGTGTACTATTAGTGATCCACTATATTATTACAAAATGATTGGCAGTTCACATAGCTATTATCAGTGGATTTATATTAGCTTGATCTAAAGCAATGATAAAAAATAATATTTAGTTTCTTATTTAAAATGATGGAACACATTAGGGCACCTGGGTGGCTCAGTTGGTTGAGCGACTGCCTTCAGCTTAGGTCATGATCCCAGAGACCTGGGGTAGAGTCCCACATCGGAGTCCCTGCTCGGTGGGAAGCCTGCTTCTCCCTCTCTCACTCCCCCTGCTTGTGTTCCCTCTCTGGCTGTGTTTCTCTCTGTCAAATAAATAAAATCTTTAAAAAAAAATGATGGAACACTATGGTTATAATACTTCTTTAAAACTAAAGCTAAAATTCAAATTAAAAATAAAACTATAAGGGTACCTGGGTGCCTCAGTTGGTTAAGCCACTGCCTTCAGCTCAGGGTGTGATCCTGGAGTCCCTGGATCGAGTCCCACATCGGGCTCCCAGCTCCACAGGAGTCTGCTTCTCCCTCTGACCTTCTCCCCTCTTATGCTCTCTCTCTCACTCTCTCTCTTTCAAATAAACAAGTAAAATCTTGAAAATATAAAATAAAATAAAACTATAAGATGGAAAAACCAGAGATCTGAGACATTCACTATTTTGTTTTCCTTTTCCTTTTTCTTAAAGTGAAATTATATTACATAAAATTAAACATTTTAAAGTGAATAACCTAGTGGTCTTTAGTACATTCATGATGTTGTACAGATACCACCTGATATCTGTAACTGATTCCAGAGCATTTTCATCCTCCTCAAGGGAAACCCAGTAAGCATTACCTACCAGCTCCCCAAGCCTCGCTCCCCTCCAGCAATGGCACGTCTGCTCTTTGTCTCTATGGATTAACATGTACTGGGCATTTCATATGAATAGGACCACACAACCTGTAATTTTCTGTGTCTGTCTTTCTTAACTTAGATACAGGGTGTTCGAGATTTGTGTGTATATCATGACTTCATTTTCCTTTTGGTTGCATAGTATTTAATTCTGTAGGTAGAAAACAATTTGTTTATTTATTTATGTGCCAATGGACAGTTGGGTTATTTTCATCATTTGGCTCTTTTGAATGGTGCTATTATAAACATGCATGTACATGCATTTATTTGAATACCTACCTTCATTTATTTTAGGTACATAACTAGGAGTAGAATTTCAGGGTCATATGGTAGTTCTGTATTTAATGTTTGAAGGAACCAATGAGTTTTTTCCCTCAGCGGCTGAACCCTTACATTCCTATCACAATGTATGGGAGTTCCTAGATCTCCATATCCTCAGAAACACTTATTCTTTTTTGGTTTTTGTTTTGTCTTTTTAAAACTATACTCATCCTAGTGGGTGTGTAGTGTGGTGTCTTGTGGTTTTGATTTACATTTCCCTCATGACTGATGATTTAAAAAGCCTTCTGTGCGCCTTATATATCTTTTCTGGAGGAATGTCTATTCAAGCTCTTTACCCCCCCCCCTTTCTTAAATATTTTATTTACTTGACAGAGAGAAACACAGCTAGAGAGGGAACACAAGCGGGGGTGGGGGGGTGGAGAAGAGAGAGGGAGAAACAGGCTTCCTGCCAAGCAGGGAGCCCAATGCTGGGCTCAATCCTGGGATTCCCGGATCATGATCTGAGCCAAAGGCAGATGCCTAATGACTGAGCCACCTAGGCACCACCTTTACCCCCTTTTTTTAAAACAAGGCTTTTTGCCTTTCTGTTGCTGAGTTGTAAGAGTTTTTGTGTATTCTGGATATTAAGTCCTTATCAGATATCTTATTCCCCAGCATTTTCTACCATTCTTTAGGTTATCTTTTCACTTTCTGGAAATGTTTTCTGATGTATGCAGTTTTTAATTTTGATAAAATTCAGTATATCTATTTTCATTTTGTTGTTTGTTTTTTTAAAGTTTCATTTCTAAGAGTCCACTGCTAAATCCAAGGTTGTGAAGATGTAACCCCTATGTTTTCTTCTAAGACTTTTATAGTTCAACCTATTATATTTAAGTCATTGACCTATTTTGAGTTAATTTATACACATACTATATAATGTAGGAATCCAACTTCATTATTTTACATATGGCTACCCAGTTGCTTCAGCACCATTTGTTGAAGAGACTTTTATATTTCTCCAATTTAGTGGTCCCGGTACCTTTGTTGCACATCAGTAGTTTACAGATGTATGAGCTTATTTCTGGAGGCTCAGTCTCATTCCATTGGTCTGCATGGTTACCATTATGCCAGTACCACATTGTTTGGATTACTGGACCTTTGTAATAAATTTTGAAATCAAGAAATACAACTCTTCCAACTTTCTTCTTTTTCATTATCATTTTGGATATTTGGAGCCAGTTGAAATTCCATATGACCTTGAATTTCAGTTTTTCCATTTCTGAAAAAAAAAAAAGCAATATTGCTTTGGATAGGGACTCCAGTGAATCTGTAGATGACTTTTGGGAATATTGAGCACTACTGAACATGTATGTCCCTCCAAAGTTCATATGTTGAAACCATATTACAGATGTGGTGGTATTTGGGGGTGGTGCTTTGAGGAGGTGATTAGGTCTGACAGCAGAGCTCTCATGAATAGAATTAGTGGATTTATGACAGAAACTCCAAAGAGCATCCACATTATTATTCAGTGAAAGTGGTAACTGCCTAATGTTTTATTCAACCATTCTGTAACAGGAAAATGAGACCAGAGGTTAGAGAATAAAAGAATAAAATTCTTATCCTGGTCTGTGCTCAATATTTTAGCCAAATAATATTGTGTGCTTTAGTTTTCTCATTTTAAAGAAAAAAATCTGGAATAAATAGCTGAGACTCTTCCAGCACCAAAATTCCATTATCCTATTATGTCTTCCAAAATTTAGCTACTGGGTTTAAATAAAAGCACTAATATGGGTTCATGAGGACAATGTAATATTTCTTTAGAATTTCAGTTTATTTTCACTAAAATAGCTGTTGGCTGCTGATACAGCTTAGTATACTCTTTCCACTTGCTGGATTTATTTCTTTTTAATTCATGCAGTTAAATTTAATATGCTTATTGACATAATTGAGAGATTTTTCATTTCATATTTCTCTGCCACTGCCCATCTCTCTGTTTCCCTATCATTTCATTTTGCTTAATTTAATGGTATTTAAATCCCCACAGAATTTGGCAGGCTTCTAATTCTCTCTAAATTCTAGGAAAACAAACAGGAAGCATCAATATATCAGTAACTAACAACAGTAATGTCTTTGCTTTTTAATCACCTTTAATTTCATTTTCCATTATAGTTCCTTGTGTGTGAAAGTGGTTCTATTTTAGTGTAACATGACTCAAAAAGGAATAATTACAAATCACACTCATACTTCACATTCAGCTCCAACTTTTGTAGCATTCTGAAATCATGTTATTCCAGGTATGTTTAGCAGAATTCATACGGTAGAAGAAATTTAAAAGATGTTCTTACCTCCAGGAGCAATGTTTCCTGAAGTTGGATTATGTGCCTACTGTACCAAATACGGTGTTTCTGAAAATGAAAATTCTTAATTAATAGGCAAGTAACTTGGGAAATAGGAATGTATATATATTTTAAAAAGTAGCTATGTGGCAAGATATTCGAAAACTAGGTGACCCCATTTCAAAGGGTCCCCTTAAGTGAGCTGAATACCTGCAAAAACACTGTGAGCATCCATGAAATCAGACTGAAATTTAATATTACATACTTCTGGATCTCTACAGGGGAAGGAAGAGCATCAGCAAAGAGGTAAAGTGGAGTGGGAATGCTGGGAGTGATATCCAAAGACAAAGGGATATGGGGAAGGGAGTCCACAGAGGCGACCAATTGGAAAGCAATACCCCAGCACGAAAGTGCTCTGTTTTGGGGGAACAACAGCAAATTACGGTCTGATTAAAAGCAGGCAAAAACAGAGAGCCTGAGAGGCAGCCGGGGAAAGCCAACCGCTGTTGATGGGGATATAGATCTGCAGAGAAAAAGCACTCCCCGGTGCCATGCAAGGGGACACGGTAGAGTGGAGTATGTTTAAAACCACCACTTTTTATCCGCTGCTTTCTTCCACCCCTTGGGCCAGGCACGCAACCCCCAAGGGAGGTGATTTTGCAGACCTGAGTGCGACCTGCGAGGCCATGGGATCTCAGTCCCTCCTGTGTGGGGATGCACTAAGAGAATCTCTGCACAGAGACAAGGTCGAACAACCCGAAATCAGTTACAGTTTCCCTGGCGCGGGAGCGAAAGGATAAGCAGGGGCTTTGGGTGCCATTCTGACCAGTGGCTACAGGTGCCCCCGGTTGTGACAAGCGGCCAAAGGGGAAGATCCAGGGAGAGGCTGTGAGCCCTGCACCATCCAGAGGGCTGCTAGCTGAAGGCTCTCTCTGGGAAGGAGGTCCGGTGCAGATGTCTTGCTCTGGCCTGACTTTCTGAAAAGCTGCAAAAGTCACAAAAGAACAAATCCTCCAGAGAACAAAAGCCTGAAAACCTGGTTGTCATGGAGCCCAGTCCCTAGGAAGGGAGTGGTGACTCACTCAGGTAGAAGGGACTGAAAATCATGGAGGCACGCTCCGCCCCCAGGAGGCAAGCCAGAAGAACAAGAGGACAGCACCCAAATGGTAAAACCCCAACATCGGGGGAAACGCGTATATTAAGCTCCCGGTACCACCCCAAAAGCTGTACGCTTTATAGATACAGCTTTTCAGTTTATTTTCTTTTTTAACTTTTTTCTATTTTTATTTTTAAAGTATTCACTTTAAATTTAAAATTCATTCTTACACTTTTTGTTCTTTTAATTTTTAACCCACTTATTACAACGTGATACTTAATACAACACTCCATAATAACTTTTTACCTTGAAATTTTTTCAAACACATACCTGTGTTTTCTGTTGTTGTTGCTTCTTTTGTTTGTTTGTTTTTTCTGTCTTTCCTTTTTTCTCTCTTCTTTCCTTTATTCTTTTTTTCTTTTAAATATACATATAGGTATAAGCTTCAAGGTAATCCTTCATTCCTATTCAATACTACCCCGATATACAAACCAGTTCTAATCTCCCCATATCTTTAGAAAGTGGACTCTCGTCTAACAATAATAAGAAGACAAACCCAGGAGGATCTGAAATACTTTCCTTGCCCACAAGGAGGGTTCTCACTCACCTTCCCATCCTATTCTTCTGTCAGTGTTTCTGTGTAATTGTTTTTGCCTTTGTAATATATAAATACTGGTCTTGGGGGTCATTCAGGTTGGGCTTAGCTTTTTGATCTCTTCAACTTTCTTTCACTCTTTATGGTCTTCTTCTTTACTTTGTTGTAGTTTTGTACCATATAAATCCTATCACTGGGGCCCATTCTGGCTGGGGTTTTTCCTTGCTTTTCTCTTTTTCTCTCTTTTTTTTCTTTCTTCTTCCTTTCTGGTGGTGACTTCTGATTTCTCTGAAACCTTCTAATGAGCAATTCACCTGGATAGTGGTTGATATATTCAGCTGTACATCCCATTAACCACCCCTCGCCAAAATGACTCAGAGGAGGAACAACCAATAGAAGAAAAGTCCAGGGATGGTAACCCCTGTCACAGAATTCCTGGAAATGAACATAAACAATATGACAGAAATGGAATTTAGGGTAGCAATCATCCAAACTGTGGCTAAGTTGGAAAAGAATACCAGTGGCAAGATAGAAGCTCTAATGATGGAAGTGAAAGCTGAAAGGGCAGAGCTTAGAAAGGCTATTAATGAGATAAAATCTAATTTAAATATGCTAACAGCTAGAGTAGGTGAAGCTGAGGATCGTATTAGTGATTTAGAAGACAGATGGATTAAGAAGGAGGAGCAAGAGAAGTCTTGGAACACACAGCTAAAATCCCATGAAAATAGAATTAGGGAAATAAATGATGCCATGAAATGCTCCAATATCAGAATTATTGGAATCCTTGAAGGAGTTGAGAGAGAAACCTAGAAGATATAGTTGACCAAATAATGGATGAAAATTTCTCTAGTCTGGGGAATGAAACAAGTGTTCATATCCTAGAGGTAGAGAGGACACCCCCCAAGATCAATGAGGTCAAAAAACATCCAGGTACATAATTGTGAAATTCATGAATCATAAAACCAAAATATATGTCTTAAGAGCAGCTAGGAGGTAGCAATCCCTTACGTACAGAGGGAAAACCATTAGAATAATGTCAGACCTATCCACAGAAACCTGGCAAGCCAGAAAGGGCTGGCAAGACATTTTCAGGAAATTACATGAAAAGAAAAATGCAACCAAGGATAATGTACCCAGCAAGGTTGACTTTCAAAATGGAAGGCAAGATAAAGAGCTTCCAGGACCTCCAAGGTCTAAAAGATTATACAACCGCCAAGCCAGCACTACAAGAAATATTAAGAGGGGTTCTATAAAACAGAAATGAACCCAAGAGTTAAACAGAACAGAAATTTACAGAGGTAATCTATAGAAACATGAACTTCACAGGCAACATGATGTCAATAAAAACATATCTTTCAATAATCACTCTCAATGTGAATGGCCTAAATGCTCCAATAAAAAGGCACAGGGTTGCAGACTGGATAAAATGACAGGACCCATACATATGCTGTTGACAAGAGACACATCTAGAGTCTAAAGACACTTCCAGATTGAAAGTGAGGGGATGGAGGACCATCTTTCATGCCAATGGACCTCAAAGGAAAGCCAGGGTAGCAATTCTCATATAACACAAATTAGATTTTAAAGACTGTAGTCAGAGACTCAGAAGGACACTACATCATTCTCAAAGGGTCTATAGACCAAGAAGATCTAACAATTGTAAATATTTATGCCCCCAACATGGGAGCAGCCAACTACATAAGCCAACTGTTACACAAAATAGTCATATTGATACAAATACATTAATTGTAGGAGATCTTAACACACCACTCTCAGCAATGGACAGATCATCTAAACAGAAAATCAACAAAGAAACAGCTTTGAATGATACATTGGACCAGATGGATCTCAAAGGTATATTCAGAACATTCCACCCTAAAACAACAGCATACTCATTCTTCTCAAGTGCACATGGAACTTTCTCCAGAATAGACCACATACTAGGTCACAAATCAGGGCTCAAAGGATACTAGAAGACTGAGATTATTCCCTGCATATATTCTTACCACAATGCCGTGAAACTGGAACTCAACCACAACAAAAAGTTCAGAAGCTAATCAAACATTTGGAAGTTAAAGACGATCCTGCTCAAGAATCTTTGGATCAACCAGAAAAAGAAGAACTTAAACACTTCATGGAAACCAATGAGATTGAAGATACATCAATCCAAAACCTATGGGATACAGCAAAGGCAGTCCTAAGGAGGAAATACATAGCCATCCAAGCCTCACTCAAAAAAATTGAAAAAATCCCAAATACAGCAACTCTCATTACAACTTAAAGAACTGTAAAAATCAACAAAAAATTAAACCAACCCCACACACACAAGATGGGAAATAATTAAGATTAGAGCAGAGATCAATGAATTAGAAACTAGAGATACAGAAGAACACATCAACGGAACTAGAGATTGGCTCTTTAAAAGAATTAATAAGATTGATAAACCATGGCCAAACTCATCCAAAAGAAAAGGGAGAAGACCCAAATTAATAAAATTATGAATGAAAGGGGAGCGATCACAACCAACACCAAGGAAATAGAAACAATCATCAGAAATTACTATCAACAGTTATATGCCAATAAGTTGAACAACCTAGAAGATATGGATGCATTCCTGGAAACCTATAAACTTCCAAGACTGAAACAGTAAGATATTGACAATGTGAATAGATCAATATCTAGTAACCAGATTGAAGAGTGATAAAAAATCTCCCAAAAAACAAGAGCCCAGGACCAGATGGATTCCCTGGGGAATTTTACCGAACATTCAAAGAAGAAATAACACCTATTCTCCTGAAGCTGTTTCAGAAAATAGAAGCAGAAGGAAAACTTCCAGACTCTTTCTATGAAGCCAGCATTACTCTAATCCCCAAACCAGACAAAGACCCCATGAGAAAGGAGAACTTCAGACCGATATCTCTGATGAATATGGATGCCAAGATTCTTAACAAGATCCTTGCTAACAGGATCCAACAATACATTAAAAATATTATCCACCATTACTACGTGGGATTTATCCCAGGGATGCAAGGGTGGTTCAACACTCACAAATAAATCAAAGTGATAGAACAAATCAATAACAGAAGAGAGAAGAACCACATGGTACTCTCAATTGATGCAGAAAAAGCATTTGACAAAATACAAGATCCATTCCTGATTAAAACTCTTCAAAGTATAGGGATAGAGGAAACATTCCTCAACCTCATAAAATCTATCTATGAAAAACCCACAGCAAATATCATTCTCATGGGGAAAAACTGAAAGCCTTCCCTCTGAGATCAGGAACAAGACAAGGATGCCCACTCTCACCACTGCTGTTCAACATACTGTTAAAAGTTCTAGCAACAGCATCAGACAACAGAAAGAAATAAAAGGTATTCAAATTGGCAAAGAAGAAGTCAAACTTTCTCTCTTTGCAGATGACGTGATACTCTATGTGGAAAACCCAAAAGACTCTACCCCCAAATTACTAGAACTCATACAACAATTGAGTAATGTGGCAGGATACAAAATCAATGCACAGTAATCAGTTGCGTTCTTATATACTAACAATGAAAATATAGAAAGGGAAATCAGAGAATTGATTCTGTTTACTATAGCACCAAAACCCATAAGATACCTAGGAATAAACCTAACCAAAGTAGGTAAGGATCTGTACTCGAGGAACTATAGAACACTCATGAAAGAAATTGAAGAAGACACAAAAAGATGGAAGAGCATCCATGCTTATGGATTGGAAGAATAAACATTGTTAAAATGTCTATACCACCCAGAGCAATCTATACTTTCAATGCCATTCCAATCAAAATTCCACCAACATTTTTCAAAACATTGGAACAAACAATCCTAAAATTTATATGGAACCAAAAAAGACCCCAAATCGCTAAGGAATTGTTGAAGAAGAAAAACAAATCTGGAGGCATCACGTTACCTGATTTCAAGGCTTTATTACAAAGCTGTATCACCAAGACAGCATGGTATTGGCACAAAAACAGACAAATAGATTAATGGAACAGAGTAGAGAGTCCAGATACGGACCCACAAATCTATGGTTAAATCATCTTTAACAAAGCAGGAAAAAATATCCAGTGGAAAAAAGACAGTCTCTTCAATAAATGGTGCTGGGAAAATTGGACAGCTACCTATAGAAGAATGAAACTAGACCATTCTCTTACACCACACACAAAGGCAAACTTGAAATGGATGAACGATTCAATGTGAGGCAGGAATCCATCAAAATCCTGGAAGAGAACATAGGCAGTAACCTCTTTGACATCGGCCACAGCAATTTCTTTCAAGACACGTCTCCAAAGGCAAAGGAAACAAAAGCAAAAATGAACTTGTGGGATTTCATCAAAATAAAAAGCTTCTGCACAGCAAAGGAAACAGTCAAAAAAACAAATAGGCAACCCACAGAATGGGAGAGGATATTTGCAAATGACACTACAGACAAAGGGCTGATATCCAAGATCTATAAAGAACTACTCAAACTCAACATCCAAAAAGAAGATGAACACATCAAAAAAGGGGCAGGAGACATGAAGAGGCACTTCTCCATAGAAGACATACAAATGGCTAACAGACACATGAAAAAAATGTTCAGCGTCACTAGCTATCAGGGAAATTCAAATCAAAACCACACTGAGATACCACCTTACACCAGTCAGAGTGGCCAAAATTAACAAGTCAGGAAACAACAAGTGTTCGAGAGGCTTGGAGAAAGGGCAACCCTCTTATACTGTTGGTGGGAATGCAAGTTGGTGCAGCTGCTTTGGAAACTAGTGTGGAGATTCCTTAAAAATTTAAAAATAGAGCTACCCTATGACCCTGCAATTTCACTACTGGGTATTTACCCCAAAGATACAGAGGTAGTGAAAAGAAGGGCTATATGTACCCCAATGTTCATAGCAGCAATGGCCACAATTGCCAAACTGTGGAAAGAGCCAAGGTGCCTTTCAACAGATGAATGGATAAAGAAGATATGGTCCATATATACAATGGAATACTATGCCTCCATCAGAAAGGATGAATATCCAACTTTTGTAACAACTTGGACTGGATTGGAAGAGATTATGCTGAGTGAAATAAGCCAAGTAGAGAAAGACAAGTATCACATGGTTTCATTTACTTGTGGTGCATAAGGAGTAATATAGAAGACAGTAGGAGAAGGAAAGGAAATGGGAAGTGGGGTAATTTGGGAAGGGAAATGAAACATAAGAGACTTTGGACTCAGAAACAAACTGAGGCTCTTGGAGGGGCTGGGGTAGAGGGATGGGAGAACCTGGTGATGGGTACTGAGGCATGTATTGCATGGAGAACTGGGTGTGGGGCATAAACAATGAATCTTGGAACATTAAATATATATATATATATATTTAATATATAAATATATATATATATATTTAAAGGTAGCTAGGTTTCCATTCACTGATGAATGGAGAAGGAAAATGTGTATATATACACAGTGGAATATTATTCAATTATAAATTGAATGAGATCTTGACATTTGCAATGATATGGAAGGAGCTAGAAAGTATGATGCTATGTGAAATAAACCAGTCACAGAACAAATAAATGCCATATGATTTCACTCATATGTGGAATTTAAGAAACTAAGCAAATGAGCAAGGGGAAAGAAAAGAGAGACAAACCAAGAAGCAGATTCTTAATTGCAGAGAGGAGGGGGGGGGCGTTAAATAGATGATGGGGATGAAGGAAGGCACTTGTGGTGATGAGCACTAGTGGTATAGGGTTAAATCACCGTATTCTACACCTGAAACTAATATTACACTATACAATAAACATTAACTGGAATTTGAATTGTTAACTGGAATTTGAATAAATTAAAAAAATATTTTCACAGCAAAGAATAAATAAAAATAAAATGTTGATAGATTTAGCCAAAATCTCCCCCCAGATAAGTATCTAGATGACTTTCATGTCCACCAAAACTTGGAAAACCACAAGTCAACACATGGTGTTTTCAAAATGTATTATAATGCCCTTTGTAATACCTGTAAATGACTTTAGGTTATTTCTGATTTGGCATTATTGAAGAATGTGTGTATGTAACTTTAGTGAATATGGTGAATATCTTTCATTAATGACAATTTCAAATTACTTTCAAGAATGTTTTACACACTTCATAGTTAATTTAAATAAGCATCACAAATGAAATTTATTTTCCAATCTATTGCACTAATGCCTAAAAATCTGGTTCTCTGTGCTGAAGTCAAATTGGTGTGTGTCTTGGTGACATGTCCTTGACAACACGGGGAAAGAGCCAGGCAATGTGAGAGGTCTGCTGTGCCAAGGTGAAGCAGGTGTGGGGGATAGTAGCATATGGAGAAATAATTAGCAGCTGAGCCTGTACTGTAATAATAATTTTACCTTAAGCCTGTTAAAATTAATTATCCCACCTTAAGCCAGATAGAATTAATTCAGTTTCTCCCAAAGAAACTGTTTATTTGGCTCAATTTGGGCGGACGTAGCGGGAATGTTTTTTTAGCGACATTAATGAGCATTTCATAATTAGAACTATGTCCTTTGCTTCTGTATACAAATAGGAAAAAAAGAAAGAAAATTTGGATTTGAAAAATTTTAAAGCCCAAATGTGTCCTTTTCTCCGTATAATTATCTGAGTTGTAATGTTTTCTGGTCTTTATATTTGAATGACTCACTGCTTATTAGCTTGTACCATATGAGGAATGCCTTTTTCATTCTTTTTTATTATATTTGTTTTATCCAATTTTGCTTATTAGCATGTAACCCATTTTATTTATTTATTTTAATTTATTTTTTAAAAGATTTTATTTATTTATTTGACAGAGAGGGATCACAAGTAGGCAGAGAGGCAGGCAGAGAGAGAGGAGGAAGCAGGCTCCCTGCTGAGCAGACAGCCCAACATGGGCCTCGATCCCAGGACCCTGAGATCATGACCTGAGCCAAAGGCAGAGGCTTTAACCCACTGAGCCACTCAGGTGCCCATGTAACCCATTTTAAAATAAAATTCATTTCAGTTTTTATGTTTAATGATTGTAAAGGAAGTATCAGTATTTTTTTTTCAAACTTAGATTTAAAGTTTTCAGTATTTTCTGTGATGAGGCAATATGATTTTCAAATGGTGCTATTCATCCCATTACTTATTTCACATGTGTTTGTAATATATCATTTTCAAAGATAAGAAAAAGAATATTAAGACATAATTTTATAGAAGGTAAGGTATCTCATCTATTATATATAAAAAAATCATTTAAAAGCAGGTGACATTTACTCTTTCATTTGTTGATTGATTAACTCAATAAACATTTGCTGAACTGAGTTTGGTTGTAGGTATCCACAAACATATAAATAACAGAAAGGTATATAATTCAAGGAATCTGATGATTTTGGACTTAAAGGACAAACTACATGTTGGATGTACAGGAATGATGCTAGTGGACCACCACACAATAGGCCTAACTAGAAATGGGTTCCTCGGAGAAGGTGTCAGGAAGAGACAGAGTTCCCTGACACTGTTCCATTCCTGTCTTTGTGGTCACTCTACCTTAGCTACAAGATGGGGATAGAAGGCATCACCCCATGACTGGACTTGTCAGGTCTATAATTTCTTTTTGCCACCCTTCCCCCACTGAGATCAGCTCCAAATTTAGGCCTTGTTTGAGCACATTTCTCTTCCAGCTCTAGAGCTTATCTGGAGCTCTAGCTGTAAGAGATTCAAGAAAATGTAGTTGTCAATCAATCCAAGAGGAAAAACTAGAAGAACTCTGGAATAGAAGTTGAGATAGAGTAAATGCCCAGTAGTGCAATTGCAGGGTCATAGGGTAGCTCTATTTTTAATTTTGTAAGGAATCTCCACACTGTTTTCCAAAGTGGCTGCACCAGTTTACATTCAACCAAGTAGAGAAAGTCAAGTATCACATGGTTTCACTTACTTGTGGTGCATGAGGGGTAACCTGGAGGACAGTAGGAGAAGGAAAGGAAATGGGAAGTAGGGTAATCCAGGGAGAAAAACGAAACAACAGAGACTTTGGACACAGAAACAAACTGAGGGACTTGGAGGGAGGGGCGTGGAGGGATGGGAGAGCTTGGTGGTGGGTACTGGGGGCACCTATTGCATGGAGCACTGGGTGTGGGGAATGGGGAATGGATCTTGGAACACTAGAAAAAAAATTTAAGTAACAATAAAAAAAAATTTTGGTAGTTA
>PITA01017395.1:0-21584 GCA_004023965.1 Spilogale gracilis | reverse complement strand
ATTCAGGATGAGATCAGAAAGGAGAAAGGAGGTCATTTCCTGGAGAGGCCTGGTGTAAGAGCATTCCATATCCAGTAAATAAGTGCAGAGGCTTATTTTCTTCGGGTGAGGTTTGAGGAAAGCAAGTGAAATCTACTCATATTCTGTGATACTTTTAAGTGTGTGGGATAGAAGAGAAAAATGGCTATTGGAGAGAGATAACTTGGGAGAAAGCTGAGGTTCAGAGGCTCTAAACCCTGTCTCTACTACCTCACAGGTGCCTGGCTTGGTGACGGAGCTCCAAGGACTCATGTGAAGACGGCTGGTGAGCGAAGGGAAGAGGCGCGCTAGAGACCGTCCCTGTGCTGTGGAAAGGGTGGGGAACGCGCACAAAAAGAAGTCTTGGGATTTCCTAAACTGACTTTTAAGTACTGCCCTTAAGGGTCTGATGGCTCTCCATAGTTTGTGTAGCTAAAGGAGTTGTCATGTTATGACCTTTACTAGTTGCTTTATCCTTAGATCCTGCTCTTAGTCTCTGTCCAGACTTTTGCACTGAAATTAAAGTACCTTTCTATGTTGCTTTTGGGAATGTATGCATCAATTCAGTTTATTCTTGGTGTATGCTAATGATACAGCTTAATTTCTTTAATGACTAAGCCTGTATCAAACTGTTATTTTGGAAGTTTTCTGTTAGCATCTGCAGCAAAATACTTCTTGATTACTTATTTATCCAAGAATGGCTACAGTTTGCTCTGTACCTTTATCTCTTTTTATTTCAAACATTGTAGACTATAATCAATGTTCACTTCACCATAGAAATAGAGTTATTTTTATTGGGATACAATCTGAAAATTAATCTCATCTTCAAGTGGAATGTGGAGAGGGTGATACTTACTATTTCTAAATATGTCCCACCATTTTACTTACCATATGCATACTATAGAATTCATATATATGTATATATATTCATATATATGTAAATATATATGACATCTATACCTATTTTATATATATATATATATGTTATATATATAAAACATCCCTTCATTGCACACACACACATGCAGAGCTACTTACACAAAAGAAAAGTATAACAGTGTGGTAGTCCAAATATTGATAAATCCAAGATGATAAAGATAATTAATTAGGAAGTTCCTAAGGATTTCTATTAGGATGATGATCTGGTCATCTGAGATCAGTTGATATAAAATCTACACTTCAATATTTTATGAAGGCAAAACATAAAAGTAAATGTGTTGGAGATTCAACATCCATTTTGTCTTATTGGGGGTGGATGTTGTTTGGGGAACCCTAACATCTCTTCAGGTGGCTTCTACTTAACATGCATTGTTTTTCCTCTAGGATCAACTCCACCCCCTAATTTCAGGCCACATCCTTTGGTTAAGGTTAATAAAACCTCTACTTCAGGTTGGGTAGGTAATTCATGTTTATCCCAACAAAACATTTAAGTTTTTGGACTTACATGCTAGTATGGGCAGGTAACCACATCAGAGACAATTAAATGTAATGATGCTTAGACTTCTTAAAGAGATGCATTTTCTTGCTGTTAAAATTAAACCTAAGAAAATAAAAATTTAGAATTATAAAAAGCATCATGCTTGCACTAGGAGCTGCATGAGAAAGAAGTTTGGAGAAGGGCCTGACTAGGAGGCAAAATGTGCCTCTCTGGCTTAAGCCATAGCCTGGATTAAGATACCCCTGGGAATTATAAATAATGCTGCTATACACATAGGGGTGCATCTATCCCTTTGAATTAGGGTGTTTATATTTTTTGGGTAAATGCTCAGTAGTGAGATTACTGGATTGTAGGGTAGCTCTATTTTTAACTTTCTGAGGAACCTCCATACTGTTTTCCATAATGGCTGCATCAGTTTGCATTCCCACCAACAGTGCATGAGTGTTCCTTTTTCTCCACATCCTCGCCAATACTTGTTGTTGCTTTTGGTTCTAGCCATCTGACAGGTATGAGGTGATATTTCATTGTAGTTTTGATTATTTACAGTAGCCAGATTATGGAAGGAGCTCAAAGTTCCTTTGATTGATAAATGGATAAAGAAGATGTGGTACACACACACACACACACACACACACACACACACACAAACACCCCTTATATATACAAGAAACAGACTCTTAACGATAGAGAACAAACTGATAGTTACCAGGGTGGTGAGATGGGTGAAATACATGATGAGGATTGAGAAGTGCACTTAATATTGAGCATCGAGTTTTGTATGGAATTGTTGAATCACTATATTGTACACCTGAAACAAATGTAACATTGTATGTCAACTATACTGGATTTAAAATAAAAAGTTAATAGTGAAAAAATGATAACCCTAGGATTTTCAGTTATTTGTGTTCATGAATTTTCTTCTCCATTAAAGAAAATTTGAATTGAGTTTCCAATAAATTCCAAAAGTAAAAATGTGTTTTCCAATAAATCAAAACAGTTGCAACAATAATAGAAAATATATTCTTTTTAAAAAGGCAATTTTTAAAGGAAAATATAGTTTAAAGAAAAAAATAAACTTCTTATTTCAAGAAAAAACAGGGGATCGATCTCTAAGTCTGTTAGTCATTATTAGGATAGGCAAGTGGTATTTACCTTTTAGCTAGCAACTATCTATTATATATAAATGTAAAAGGGGAATGGCATATACAGGTATGGTGATTAGCACATGTGGAATATGGATAGATGTTTTCTGTCACATCCGTGTTGGAGAAAACTATTCCCTAATATATATTGTAGGTTTATCTCCTATTTGAAGAGTTGTATTCCGTAATATATATTTATTACTTGCAATGTCATAATTTTCCATAACCTCCCCAACTACTAGCTATCAACACTTAATATAAAGTCCTAATGAAACTAGGTTATTCAGTGTATATACATGTATATATATTTGGAAGGGACGCACACTAGTAGAAAATGGATTGAAAATTTTCTTATATAGGTCACACTCTTATTAGCACAAGTACTGGCTCCTCTTATGGCAATACCTAAAATAAATAAATACAGCTTTGTCATCTGTTTTTACCCATACTACACTGAAAAACACTGATTTCCTTATAAACTCTACCAGATGTATTCAGTAATTAGTTGTTAAAAATTTGGAAATTAAGAAGCAGCATTGTGGTGTCTAGAAAAAGTACTCCCCTTATTATAGTAGCAAGTATCCTGGGATTTATGGAGAGTCAACATACAGAACCGTGTTCCCCTCAAAATTCTTTTATGCTTCTGGACACACACAGTCTGAAGTCAAACTTTATTGCAAATTTAGTGCCAAAGAAAACTTCATATTTAAGCCCTTGTTACGATTCTCTTAGTATTTGTGGATGTGAGGTGATATCACTACATAGTTTATCCAATAAAAATGGTGTGTCGAGGTAAGTGTTGTTTATTCAGATCTATGGTTCCAAGATGTGTGAGAGAATAACTGCAATGTTCACCATGGTGAACTTCGTATATACTCTTGCATTCTTGTTTTAGAGCAAGTCTTAATTACTAAGATGCTATGGGTATTTCAAAATTTTAGTTGAATTTTGGCAAGAATCTGAAGGATGCTATATCCTGAAGAGCCACATTATTAAACGCAAAACAAGCCACTAGTTCCTCTTGTAGGTCCCATGGACAGAAAACCAAACAAACGGCACTTGTCCTCATGGATATTGCATTTTAGTGAGGAATAGAAATAATATACAAGATATAAGTAAATATTCTTTATGAGGAAGAATGTCAATTTTATAGAACAAACAAATAACAAGATTCCAGAGCAGACTAGAGTTCTCATAACATATCACAAACCTGTTCCTTAAATATCAGAAGTTTATTCTCTCACAGATTTGTAGGTTAGAACATGAAAATGAAGCTACCAATAATGCCTTTCTTTCCCCAAAGGACTCTTGGGGAGAACCCTTGCCCGACTCATCCAGCGTCTGGTGACTCCTATTAACTTCGTCTTGTGGCCACATAAACCCCCAATCTCTGCCTCCTTCTTTGCCTGGCGTTCTTCCCCATGTTTCTGCTTCTCAAATATTCCTGACTTTTTCTTATAAGGGCATCAGTCATTGCATTTAGAAAACATCTTCAATCCAGAATGATCTCATCATGAAATCCTTAATTGCATTTCCAAGTAAGGTCACATTCATAGTTCTGGAGTTAGGACTTAGACATATCTTTTTAGGGAGACAATTCAGTACAATGAAATGGTTGCTAAACAAACTTATTTGCCAGTACTCCACATGTGCTTCAAGTAGCCAACAAAGTTCGGTGGATCAGAACAAGAGTGTGACAATGCAGCATAGAACAGAAGTACCAGCATTGTTAGGTTGTTTCCTTGTCTCCAAGTCCCACTGAGTGATGCATGGATCAGAGGTGGCTCCACAGGCCCTTGCATGAGGGCTGAGCCAGCTGCCCTTTCCTAGAGATTGAATAGTAGTAAAGGAGTTGTCTTGTGGTCACCTTGACCAACTTAGTCACCTACACGACCAGCTACTTCAGAGGTGCATTCAGCAATCATGTGCAGGGACATTCAGGGTCATAGTCAACTGCCTCTTTCAACACTGACCCCTCGGTCCTATATAGTCTTGGCCAAGTTTACATTTTTATAACTGTATGCTGATGATAGAATAATGTCCCCAAAGATATCTACACTCTACTCCTGGAATTTTGGAATGTGTTTTTTATATGGCAAAAGGAAATTTGCAGACTGCTGTTTAGCTGATCAGGATACCTGGGTGGCTCAGTCGTTAAGAGTCTGCCTTCAGCTCTGGTAATGATCCCAGTGTTCTGGGATGAAGCCCCACATTGGGCTCCCTGCTCTGTGGACAGCCTGCTTCTCCCTCTCCCACTTCTGCTGCTTGTGTTCCCTTTCTCTCTTTGTCTCTGTCAAATAAATAAATAAAATATTAAAAAAAAAAAAAAAAAGACTGCTGGGGCACCTGGGTGGCTCAGAGGATTAAGCCTCTGCCTTCAGCTCAGGTCATGATCTCAGGGTCCTGGGATCGAGCCCCACATCGGGCTCTGCTCAGCAGGGAGCCTACTCCCCCCTCTTTCTCTGCCTGCCTCTCTGCCTATTTGTGATCTCTCTCTCTCTCTCTCAAATAAATAAATAAAATCTTTATAAAAAAAAGACTGCTGGGCACTATTGCCTGGAGCACTGGGTGTGGGGCAGAAACAGTGAATCTTGGAACACTGAAAAACTAAAAAAAAATTTAAAAAAGACTGCTAATTAGCTGACATTGAATAGGGAGATTATCCTGGAATATTTCCACGGGGCCAATGTAATCACCAGGGTCCTTAAATGTGAAAAAGTAAGGCAAGAAAGTTCATCACAGAGATGTAGAACATGAGGGATTTGAGCTACTCTTGCCATCTTTGAAGATGGAGGAAGGAGGCCATAAACCAAGAATACACAGGATAGCAGGCTGAGGATTGCAATCAGTGTCTAAAACCTGCAAAAGTCTCTTCAGTGACAACCCACAAGGAAATAAGGATCTCCATCCCACAACCTCAAGGAACTAACTTCTGCCAACACTCTGATTAAAGAAACAATGTTTCCCCTCAAACCTAGAAAAAACAATGCAGCTCTGTCAACACCTTGGCTTTTGCCAAGTGAGACCCATGTCAGATTTCTGACCTCCAGAATTCTAAGATAATACATGCATATTATATAAACCAGTGATTTTTTTGTAATTTCTTGCACAACAATGGGGAGCCACCACGATGCTACCACTGTGACACTTGGATTTGATACTCTAATAAAGGCTGAGACCAATTGCATTCAATTTCCATACACCACTTGATTAGTGTTGTTACCAACAGAATTCTAATCAGCAGGATGAGGCCAACTAGCATCGCTGACCTCAGCATGCACCTCAGATCTCAGCCTCAGTGGTTGGTCTATTTCAGATGACTGTGTAACGTTTTCCTATGGCAAGTTACACCCCAATAGTAGAATTAATCCAGATGCAATGAGAAGTGTTGACAACACTACCTCCCCTACTTGTCCAGCTAGGATGTAGCTTATGGGTTTTCATTATAACCTATACAAGGGTGATGGAACTAGGGTTTGTGCTATCTTACTGTGGACATAAACTACTCTGGTTTGGGATTTGCTAACTTGCTTTGGATTGGTATAACATTGGTTTGGTTAAGCCATAAGAACATTGTCACAAAATATTGGCAGCTTCAATAGCCATGCATATGGAAACTCAAAATCACTTGAGGGCCAGGAGAAGCATTTGAATTTGTATCAGTCCAATGAAACAAAGTTGTCCCACTCTGTTTTTGTATGAATGCATGAAGGTGGTCTGCAATTATGAGCAGTCTTTGAGGATGTAAATCCCAGTCTACCTGGATATACCCACATGGCCTTTTCTGTTCTCTGGAGGGCCTGAATGGGGAAGACAAACTACAGTGAGTCAGATGGCTAGCTGCAGCTCCTGCTTGACATAGGTAGACCAGGTGATGGTTTTATCAGGCTGCAGTGATGGATTTTAAAATAATATACAGGAATAATATACAGAAAACAGCTGCTACCAATTGAGCACTAATTGAGTATGTACCATGCCTTGTGTTGGGTATAGCACAAATATGGCACCATGTAAAATCTGATGATAGTATTTTTGAAAAAGATTTAGTTATTTATTTTAGAGAGAGAGGGAGAGTGTGCAAGCAGGGGGAGGGCAGAAAAAGAGAGGGAGAGAATCTCAAGCAGACTCTGCACTGACTGTGGAGCCCAGTGCAAAGCTCGATTTCATGACCTGAGATCACCACCAGAGCAGAAACCAAGAGTTGGACACTTAAGGAACTGATTCTCCCAGGCATCCCCTGCTGATAGTATGTTACAGCTGAGAAACGTGAAATCCTGTGAGGTTAAGTAACACAGTAACACAGTGTTACTTAAGTAAGTAGCACAGAGGTTAAGTAACTCTCCTTTAAGTAAGGGAGACTCCAGTCAAACCCAGGTTTGAAGTGAAAGAAAAGTAGTGAAGAAAGAAGTTATTGGAAACATGTTGCCTTCCCATGAAAAGAAAAAGTTAGAGGCAACCTTGGTAACAAAATTGCATTAAGCTTATTGTCTTCCTATCACCTGGAAAATAAGATCACACATGAGTAGCCCCCAACAGAGGTTACAGGGCATGGTGGGCTGGGTTTGTCTGCATTTGCAGGGGATGGATTCATGATAATGAATATATGGAGCCCAGGGGGACGCTTTTAATTTACTAACTATGACAAGGGATCTCTGGCTATCATCAGCAAAACTTGGTGTTCGTCCCTTCACAAAGTGCTTGTTTTGTTCCATGTTTACTGCTATAAGTAGCATCATTACCAACTCAGGAACTCTCCTAGGATTGATATAATTAAGCTGCCTATTTTACTAAAATTAGTCTTCTAACTTCTGGTCCAGTGTCTGCTTCCTTGCTGCCTCCCTCCCTCCTTCCCTTTATCAGTTATCATAGCGTCTTTGTATTTCTATTGACTCATTCCTCAGTGTTTCCTCAGACACCCAAGATCTAGGTGGAGGTATCAGCAAAGGTGCAACATCAACACATATTGGAAGCACAGCTTCTCAAATAAGAAAGAAAATTTCCATGTGAGAGGGAGTAGGTAGGTCAGCGGATTCTTACCTACTTGCCCCCACCCCCACCATTGTTCTCCTACCTTAAATCCCACTGCCATGCACATACCAGCCCATGTCAGTCCTCAGTTTAAGACTCTGGTCAAGTTTTGAAGAAATAATGTATTCTCTTGATTGCATTTAACTTAGCTGGGTTTTATTACACCCTCCTTATGCCAATATTTCTCTAGTTTTAATGAGTTGCCAGAAACACTCGGAAAGCTTGTTGAAGCAGTCCCTACCCTCAGATTTCCTGACTAGGTATTTGTGTGATGGGGACAAAGTATTGCATTTTGAACAATTTCCCAGGTGATCCTGATGCTGCTGGTCTGAAGATCGCATATCAGAAATCACTAGTATATGCTAAGGTACTCAGTACGGAAGCATGAAAAAATCAGGAGCAATGGATGCTCCCCATAATGGCAGTTCTCCCATCCTGCTGTGAGCAAGCATTCTATCACGTTCCCCCATTCTACTTGTTCCTACAGCCTCTAAGAGAACTCTATGTCACTCCTTTGGTTCTTAACTCTAGCTTCATATTAGAATTGCTTGAAGAAAAGTAAATTCAAGATAAATAAAATTACTTGGAGAGCTAATTAAGAAATATTCAAAAAGATGCTTGACCTCACTCATCATTAGGGAAATGCAAATCAAAACCACAATGAGATATCACCTCACACCTTTCAGAATGGCTAAAATCAAAAACACAAGAAACAACAAATGTTGGTGAGGATGTGGAGAAGAAGGAACCCTCGTGCTCCGCTGGTAGGAATGCAAACTGGTGCAGCCACTGTGGAAAACAGTATGGAGGTGACTCAAATAATTAAAAATAGAATTATCCAGCAATTCAACTACTGGGTATTTACCCAAAGAAAATGAAACACTAATTTGAAAAGATACATACACCCCTATGTTTGTTGCAGAATTTTTTTAAAGATTTCATTTATTTGACAGAGAGAGAGAGAGAGAGAGACAGTGAGAGAGGGAACATAAGCAAAGGATGTGAGAGAGGGAGAAACAGACATCCCCCCCTGAGCAGGGAGCCTGATGCAGGGCTCAATTCCAAGACCCTATGATCATGACCTAAACTGAAGGCAGACACTTAATGATTGAGCCACCCAGGTGCCACTAGAATTATTTATAATAGCCAAATTATGGAAGCAGCTCAAGTCCATCGATAACTAAATGGATAAAGAAGATGTGATATATATAAACATATACATATATTAAATAGAATATTATTCAGCAATAAAAGAATGAAATCTTGCTATTTACAACAACATGGGTGGATTGAGAGGGTATAATGCTAAGTGAAATAAGCCATCAGAGAAAGACAAATACCATATGATTTCATTCATACGTGGAATTTAAGAAGCAAAACAAATGAACAAAGTAAGCAAGAGACAAACCAAGAAACAGATTCTTAACTATAGAGAGCACACGGATGGTTACCAGAGGGGAGGTGGGTAGGGGATGGGTATAATGGGAGTAAAGAGTACACTTACCATATGAGCACTGACTAATGTATAGAATTGTTGAATCACTATATTGCATCCCTGAAGCTAATATAACACTGTGTATTAATTATACAGGAATAAAAAGAAGAAGAAAAGGAAGATACTCAGACACCATTAAATCATCTGGCCTGTTGTCTTGCTCTACTTTTTAACTCACCCCAACCTGAAATGCTTCTCATGTGCAGCAAGGGCAGGGTAATGCTGCAGGAAGAAAAAGGGACCAAGTGTGCAGGCAGCTAGCACTTTCCTCTCCCACTCCCAACACACTGGCTCAAATATCCAAGGTTTCCGCAGTCGAGGTTCATTTCTTTGGGGTGTGAATTCTCTACCTAGAGATGCTGTTTCCTTAAATGATGACACAGTGAATGACCTCAGAATGAGACCCTGCCCTTCTGCTCAGTGCATTGCTGCTCTGAGAAAATGGATCCCTACATCATGTCAAAAGTTCGGAAATAGTGCAAGTAAAGCAAGTGAATCACGGGAGCAGGCCTTAGTAACAATCCACTGTGCATGTGGCAGAAACAGTGTTCCTGAACCAGGGGCTCTCAAAGCAAACATGGAATGAGGCTCAGAGGTATATTTTTGTAAAGCAGCTTCTATAGGGAGGAGGTAGAGATGGTTTTTCTTCACAGTGATTAGCTGTAATATTAGAGTTTTCTTAAGTGATTGGGAATTGCTTGGTGGTTATCTCATCCATTTTGGGAAATAGCTCAAGTTTTGCTTATGAGGCCTAATTAAGAGACGAGTTAGTCTTGCAAGATAAGCTACATTAAGCTTTGTGTTTGAGACTACACTGGTTTTGTTGGCTGTGGGAATTGTCAAGGCTGATCTCCAGTTGTTTTTGATTCCAACAATTGCATTGCCCTCCGCACAGGATACCCAGAAATAATACTGAAAGCACGTGCAGGTGGTGGCTTAAAGGAACTGAAGATGCATGTTCTTCCTTCCTCCCGCCCTCTTTTACGGTGAGCTTCCCCTAGCTGCTTTTCCCTCATTCGAATTCCTTTTCCCGCCCAGTCACAGCCTTCCCTGGGGGATGGGACCATCACCACCTCAGAAAATGGAGCACTAGGTGGGTAAGCCACATCCGCATTTTAGTGTTTATTCCTGAGGTTTCTGACCACAAAGGCTGCTCCATTTTATAATGTTAATGACGTTTCTCTCTTCTTGTTTCGTGGACCTTCAGTACTGTTCCAGGGCTAGGACATTAAGGATTTCATCTTGTATTTCTATGTATATTGGGTTACTAATTCAGAGGAGTATCACTGACTTTTAAAAAGTAGAAGGAAGCTATCGCTCTGAGCTGCTATATGTTTGGAAGCTAGCACAGTGGTCCGTAAACATATCTGCCAGTATTCATCCATCTGCCACAAAGCACCCTGGTAAACAAGTTACATCAGGTGTTGGGGGTGTTGGGGCGGTGGACACAGGGACAGCCTACAAGATGGCCGCTGCACCTGTCCGCACCACTCCTCGGGACCCTTCATCTTGGGACTTCCTGCGTTCAGAATGCTGTGTCCCTGTGAAAAAGTCAAAACTCAGCCCCCTGCACATGCAACATAACCTGGAGATCACATCACCCCCAGGACCTCACTCCCTCTACCTAGAAACTCCCGCCTAAAACCTCCCAGAAACCCCACCCCCACCCTGACTGATAAAAATAAGCGCAGCCAACCCCACCACGTGACTTCCCTGGCCCTCCTCTGCGCCCCACCAGGGAACCTCGCAGAGAGCACCTCCATGAAAGCCTGCTCAAGCCACTTGCTGCACCTGGTTCTCTCCTTTACTCGCTCCCTGCCATTTGTCCTCACTCAGGCCGAAAACCTTACATCGGGGAGCACATTACAGTGCATATGTCTCATTCTAATAATTCACTTTGGGGTATTATCAATACAAAAGCTGCGAGACAGGGTGCGTAAAATATCAACCTATTAACATCTTTGCTTTTTATAAACATTTAATGTGAAATATTCTGAGCGATATTACATTTATCAATTAATTGTAGAGGTTCCTCTGATGGGAATAAATATTTAGCAAAATATTGTTAAAGCTGGATTAAAAAAATCAGGATGAAAAGCCAAGGTGAATATATTGTGGCTTTTGCTAACATTTGGTGAGAAAGGTAATGCACGAATACTTCATGATCTTTCCTTGAATATTGGAAATTCTAATAACGGCTATAACAATATAGATCTTTTAAATCTGCAAGAACTATGAAATTTTCAAAATGTAACCTGGGAAAGGAAACTTAAGGGGAAATGTAAACGTACATATATATTTTTAACTTTTAAACTGTATAATCAAATATGGCACCAATATTTATAATTTTATGTTAATCAGAGCTTCTGGCTTTTAAAACATCTGTTATTTCTTTAGATCAGCAGTGATGAATCAAATTATGAGATTAAATACTTATAATTATTTATAAAACATGCATTAAGGCAAGATAGATTTGAAATTTTCTATTATAATTCTTTCTTTGACTTGCATTTGGTATCTAGTAATATAAATAAGGCAGTATAATTTCAAAGGAGATAGGAGCTAGAAATAACATAATTCTCTTTTAGAACAACTCCAATAGACATAATTGTTCAATTGATTTAAAGCTAGTAATTGAGTGTTAATTTCATGTACATGAAGTCATGAATACCAAAGGTATTATTAAAATATTTCCATAATGACTATGATTGTCATAATTTTCATAAATGACTATTACTATTATTAAGCTTCCTCATGAAGTGAATAGTTTTGTGGCATGGCCTTTTTTACATATCTTTTTAAAGATGTAATTCTCTTTTGAAATGATTTCCTTCCAAAGTTTACTCAAGTTTAATTTGTGTTCATTACTTTTCTTTATGGAATGTATTTATTAATAAAAGTGCAGCATGGTCAATTCTTTCTAAATTAAAAAATACAAATCATTACCTTAAGCAAAATTTGAAAAATCAAGTAAAAGTGAATCAGGACAACATTAAATTTCAGCTTGTTCTTTAAGCTTTTCACATGTCAAACAATATTCTCCTGCCAATGGCTTATACAAACCTCAGACAATGAAGGATCAAAGGTTATAGAGTTGGTTTGAAACTTCAATTGTTTGTACTACCTGGAAATATTTGCATCTAAGATAAAGTCAGCCTGTGTAATGGATACAATATGGTACAGAAAAAAAAAAAAAGTATGGACTCCAGAGTCAAGCATATTTGGTTCCAGAATCTGGATTTTTTAAACCTCATCAAGTCCCAGATTCCTGATTAAAAGTCCTTCTAGAAATATGTAGAGCATTAAATAACATTTACGTAACAAACTGATAACATGTGATTCATAAAATTTGTTCCATTCTCTTTAAGCATTAGCTTATTTATTCAACAAATATCTGTGAACACCTACAATGCAAGACACTCTGGTAGGCACCAAAGATACTGGGTTAGTAATAGAGACGTAGTCTCTGCCTAACGGAGTTGAGATGCTGATGCTCAGTGGTGTTTACCTCCCGTTTCCTGTATTCATACAACTGGTCTATTTTATCTTGTTTATGAGAACACAAACACATTGACTAGCAATTTCCCTGCCCAAGAAGTGATCTAATAGTTCTCAGAAATGACTTTGATAACAGGAGATGTGTAGTTCTATGTCTCAATTGTACATGATTTAACTTCAATAGTTAATACAGTTAATCCATCAGTTAACTAAAATTTTTTGAAAGTGAAATATTAAGTATATCCTCTGTCTCTGGGGATACAGTAGTGACCAAGACAGAGAATACCCTGATGGTTTGTAAAAACCTGTTGAAGGAGCAGGTCAGATTAGAATCGAATAAGAATTAGAGTAGAAAGTGAAAAAATGAAAGAAACTATTATAGATTACTATTTTGAGATATTCGATTGTGGAATTTAAAAAACAAATAGAATAAGGGTTATATTAGGTAGTGAAGTTTTTTTGCTTTGCTTTGTTTTTTGCTTTTGCTTTGCTCAGAAAACTGAGCCTTTTTAATGCAGATGAGTAGAGAGGTAGAGTTGGAAAGGAGACTACCAATGATTCAGGTTTTCTGAATAGATGGTTGAATTGGCTACATTGGAATGGATCACTTCTTTTATTGCAGTGAGGTGAGAGGCAGCCCAAATGTGTGCTGGAGCAGGTATCCCTTTCTGTCAAGAGTAACACTGATCTTTTTCTGGGCAGGTGGATTTTGGATAGAGAGGAACTATGAATTATTGTAGGGTAAGAAAGTGAAATGATGGATTTTGGTATTTAAACTCAGTAATAAGGGGCACCTGGGTGGCTCAGTTGGTTAAGCGACTGCCTTCGGCTCAGGTCATGATCCCGGAGACCGAGGATCGAGCCCCGCATCGGCCTCCCTGCTCGACGGGAAGC
Source organism: Spilogale gracilis (assembly GCA_004023965.1). NCBI lineage: Eukaryota > Metazoa > Chordata > Mammalia > Carnivora > Mephitidae > Spilogale > Spilogale gracilis. The sequence goes on along the minus strand of PITA01017395.1, from coordinate 8,071 downwards.
CTGCTTCTCCCTCTCTCACTCCCCCTGCTTGTGTTCCCTCTCTGGCTGTGCTTCTCTCTGTCAAATAAATAAATAAAATATTTTTTAAAAAGTAATTAAACTCAGTAGTAAGAGAAGTGGCAGAGATTTTCTGTTGATGGGCTGGAGGTTATTATCAACTGGCAAAAACAGGTGTATGTGTAGGAAGGAACAGTTGAACAATGAGGCAGTTCAGCTGGAAGATTGGGGATTTGTGCTCATGGCTTATTTAGGTTTAATCAAATCTGTTTTAAATTATCACAACTAAAGATTAGTAGTTAAAGGCTATATATTTTTCATACTTATAAAGGACATGAAAGACATTGAAAATTCCTTGTCAGTTTTGTGGTATTGGAGAAGAAGTCTAATAATTTGAGTGGAAAACGTGACCTAACAGAGGCCTTTTCTCTCACATTCTACACAGCAGGGGTGTCATAGCTAGTAAAGCCTTAATTTCACCCTTCAGTGTCTCACAAGACTAAAAACTTCAATTTTGATGAAATGGATGGAAAGGCTGTGTAAAGAGTTTTCTACCTGAAATGGAACAATTTCATCCTTCTGCTGAGTTTTCCACTTTACAAAAGCATTGGTTTTCCAACAGACTGCCTTTGCATTGGTTTTACTGAGGAAAGAAAGTGGCTTTTATTGAAGTCCCTGCTGGTGGGCTGGCCAAAGCTTCAGGTTTCCTCTGAAGGAGAAGCTCCCAGCGGACCTGATCCTCTTAAGTGTTAAAAACAGAGTTGGTATTTCAACATTAAATTCTACTTTCCATCTTGCTTAGATATTTCTAGAAGTGAATGAGTTTATTTCAGATTATTAAATCAAATTAATTTGATTTAAAATTTTAGAGAATGAATTTGTGATAATTTGATAAAATTTGGGGGTTTCTACCCTTGTTAGACTAAGTACAAGTAGAGTATATGGGACATAATATGGCTACAAAGGTGAACAAATTGTGTGTGTGTGTGTGTGTGTGTGTGTGTGTGTGTGTCTCACACACCTAAAATTACCATATTTAATGTTTTTACGATAAAATTTATTCTAATTACCATACAACCCTATAACTCAAAACAGTAATTGTATTGCTTTCTAGACATGAAGTTTTTTGTTTGGGTTTGTATTTTACATTTTGTTCTTCTTTCATTTCTCCTCTAACAACCCAAGCTTCCTAGGATGAATTTGATAACCACATAGATCTTGCTGGAAAGATCTACAAGCAAAACGTAGGGCAATACAATCTATAAAGGACCCAGATACTTTAACATCTATGTGACATATAAGTCTGCAAGATGCATATAGATATTTTTATTACAGATGTTCTCAGGATACTAGTAAAAGCAAATCTCATTCTCCTTATAGTTTAATATATAATAAATTATTAACAGTAGATATCACAAGGAAAATAATTCAGAGAATGACAAGAAAATAACTGAATGATGTGGTCACACATGCACATTGGACACCTGAAACTGGGCACAATAGGCTTGAAATTCAGGATGTACTGAGTTCTTCATGTCATGGGTTCTGGTCTTCTCTGTATCTCCTGAGGAATAGCTTTTTAAATCAATATGAAGACAGCATATGAGCTACCTGCTCAAACTGGCAAATCTTATAAACATAAAGGTGAAAAGTATAGGTTTTGAATGGTTACCTTAATTCTCTCCATCTCACAAATGGCTCTTTGGTTAAATTTAGAGACATTATATTAAGAAAGTCTGGCTAAAAAGCAAATATTAATAGGGGACAGTGTCAAGAAATCTATAGAAAACACTACATCACAGTAGCAAGGATATACATTTTCCCCAATGAAGAAATGATTTATTTGAAAAGCATAGTGAAACTGCTAGAGAATTCTTCAATTATTCTGATTTTTACTTTATACTGCATCTTTCATTTAAAGGCATGACCAATAAATTTAGGGTTTTGTTTTGTTTTACATTTCAATAATCCAGCCACCTTAAAATTTAACGTAGGTTTTATAATTTGTTTTTGAGAGAATCCATTTTCTTAGACATAATGTAAATTTTTGGTACAGATTTTTCTTATGCTTATTTTAGCTGCCACTTTTGCATACTCAGGAAATCAAAGACTCACTTGTATGCAATAAATCTGTTCCCTTAAGTGAGGCATACTATTAAGCTGAATATTTTTCACACTCAGAAGCCATAATGGATGAACTGGGAAATCTGCCACCCTTCTCTTCCAATTAAAAAAACCCCATACGTTATCACTAGTTGAAAGTATTTCAGCTGAATCTTCAGGTGCCTGTATATTTGAAAAAGTAAAACCATTGAAGGAAAACATTAATAACAAGAATTTAATTGTTGAAAATAAGAATTATATAATATTTCACTACATAATTAAATACATCAGAAGGTAGTTTGTATCCAAGCAGCATTTGTTGTACTAATAGCATGGCTTAATCTAGACTTTTAAATAGTTATTATTTTGCATTTATATAAGCTACATAAAAATTTTAATTCCAAAACCAAAATAAATGTGAACTTGTGGAGGGGGTAAGGGGAGGGTTAAATGGGTAGGGGTGAAACAATTTTAGTATTACAACAGTCTGTGGTCCTTTAAAGAACCACAGCATGTAAACAGATGTATAGAACAGTATATTCATGGTGGTACCATGTTATGGTAAGGAAGGATTATGAAAAAGTCCAAAATAATCTCTTGGCTGAGGGAATGATAGGAAAGAAGGTTGAAAAATTATTCTAGGGACTTGCTCTTGTTTTTTTGCTTCCATTTGACAAAAGATCATAGCCGAAGAGTATGTAAAAAAGGGCTTTCTAAGCAAGTATGGGAGTGGTTGGTACACTCCTGCCCATGGTGATTGGCTAAAATACTGTCATATGACTGCAGATCACTTCAAAGGAAGATGGGACAAGTTCAGGAACACACAGTTTTAGTGAATAGCTAGTGATCTTTAAATTCCGATTCATAGGTGTGTACCTGTCAGACTGGATGTTCAGTGAGTGTTTCCCGAAGTGTTGTTGATGTATGGATCTCCATGTCAGCTGCTTCTGGCATAACTCGGATTCTAGCCCTGCAGATCTTTTCTGTGGATTGTTGGCCAGTTATGGAGAATTGTGAATCCATTTCACTTCTCTGGGATTCTTCCTTCTTCAGTGTTGACACTATGTAATTAACCAGTATTTCTGTGAATTTAGTCTAGGTTTTTGCTGTGTATTTTTTGTGCAATATCTTGACATTTAAATATGTCTCATATAAAGTGGCTCTTATTACTAATCTATAAATATCTTTTTAAAAAATGTTTTCTTAAAAAAATTATTTATTTTAGAGAGTAGGGTGGGGAGTGACAGAGGGAGAGAAAATCCTCAAGCAGACTCCAGGCTGAGTGTGGGGCCCCACACAAGGCTCCTTCCCAGGGACCTGAGATCATGACCTGAGCTGAAATCAAGAGGTGGGCACTTAAAACAACAGAGCCACCCAGGTACCACTAAAATATTGCTTTTTGAGCAATTGTTTGTATAGACATATGGTAAGTCACCTTGAATGAGAAGCAGTACTTTTCTTTATGATCACCAAGTGGCAGTGTTTTTTATTATACCACAGTATAACTTGGGATTCCTTATGTTGGAGAGGACTGAAGACAAAACTACCTTAAAAGGCAGACTAGGTGCTTACAGTTTTAATGAATGCTTTGCATTAGAATTTCTTTCTCATTTATTCCATTTTACATAGCATAATCTTCTGAATAAATTTCTAGAGACTAAACCTATCCATTTCAAAAAATATTTAGTTTAAGGGGCACCTGGGTGGCTCAGTCATTTAGCATCTGTCTTCGGCTCAGGTCATGGTCCTGGAGTCCCAGGATCAAGCCTCGCATTGGGTTCCCTGCTCGGCAGGAAGCCTGCTTCTCCCTCTCACTCCCCCTGCTTGTGTTCCCTCTCTAGCTGTGTTTCTGTCTGTCAAATAAAAAAATAAAATCTTAAAAAAAGAATTTTTAAAGTATTATTTACTCAAAAAATTTTAGGAAGAGATTCTTTTACCATTTTAGAAAGGAGAAAATTAAGGTGGAAGAATGAATGACCCAAAGCTTGTCAGTAGAGAGCCCGATTTGGATCTAAGGCTGGATGACTGCAAGGGTCGTCACAACTGGGAACTGTTCTCCATAACCTGACCACAAGTATTTAACAAAGAAAAATCTGTTTCTTGGTAATTTGTCCACAATTTGAAGCTGAAATTTAAGGAAATAAATCTATTTTTACCTTTTATAATTTCCCGTTTTTGGAGACCAGTCTTAATTTTAAGCATAATTATAATTTTCATTTTCTCTGTAAAACATTTCTAGATATCTTAACATCATTTTGACTGGTAAAATTTGACTTTCTTGGGAAATCAGATAATCTTGATGGGCTATGTAACCAAACCACAGGGACTGATCGTGCAGCAGTCATTCATTCATTCATGAATTTGAAGAAGTCTGGGCAAAGTATTTGATGAGTATGTATTTAGTTGCTACTTATGGCACTCTAATTTCCTTAGGCTGTTTAAGAATATTAAGTGATGGATTAGTGGAGCTGAGTATCACTTTAAAAACTTGTTGTAGGGGTGCCTGGGTGGCTCAATTGATTGAGCATCTGACTTCAGCTCAGGTCATGATCTCAAGGTCCAGGGATCAAGACCTGAATGGATTCCTCACTGGACAGGGAGTCTGCTTGTCCTTCTCCATCTGCCCCTCCCCTATCTTGTCCTTCTCCATCTGCCCCTCCCCCATCTTGTCCTTCTCCATCTGCCCCTCCCCCATCTCCTGTGCTCTCTGTCTCTCCCATAAAATCTTTGGGGGGAGGGAAAGACTTGTATGATGGTGTCAGGCTTTATTACAGTCAAATTGTAGAAGTTCATGTGATGTATTTCTTATAATGTAAATATAATTAGGATAATTGCCATTAACTGAAACTCATAATCTTCTTAATTAGAATTTTAAAAAATTAACCAATGAACAAAAGTAGAAACAAGCCAAACAAAAATTAAAAAAAAACAAACGTGATTTCTACCTACTACCAATGTATTCTAAGGAATGTTTGACAGCTAGAGAAAGCTATGTATGTATTACAATAACTGAATTGCATTCTTTTTAAATGAAGCAGCAATCTTTTCTCAGATGCCACTAGCTAAGTGTATTTTCACCTATGACTAGTTGTTACTAATGAAATAATCAGTTATTACTGATGAAAAATAATGTTACCAAAGCAGCTGATTTCTACTGTGCCCACATTCTCATCAGCAGACAACAAACTATAGAGGATCTATCCTTAGAGTAGAAAAGTAATTTAAATGTTTTATTGTCATGAAAAATAATTGGAAGACACTTTAAGTTGTAAGTTTTAAATTAAGATCTGGCTTACCTATTAAGAGGGTTGTTGTCAAATTTCTTTAAGGAAGCTAGGTTTTATTTTTGTTCTGTTTTGTTTTTTTGATCATTAGAAAATTGTTAAGTTCAGGTTTCTTGATTTCTTTGAATTAACTGGATAGCTTTCCTAAATAAGGAATACAAATCTTCAACAATTTTTTGAACTTTATTGTAGCATGGATATGATCACTTTATGTCAGGAAGCTATTTAAAATGGATTATCACAGGGAGGCCTAGGAGGCTCAGCCAGTTAAGCGGCTACCTTCAGCTCAGGTCATGATCCCAGGGTCATGGAATCGAGTCCTGTATCAGGTTTCTCTTCAGTGGGGAGCCTGCTTTTCCCTCTGCCTGCTTTGCCTGCCACTATCCTTGATTGTGCTCTCTTTCTCTGACAAATAAAATCTTTAAAAAAATAGAGTATCATAAATTAACAGTCCTATTCATGATGGTTTCTGAGACCCTACATATTTTCAGCTTCAGAGAAAATAGATTTATTTGACCTGGGCATTTAATTGAGGGAAAATCTTACCCTATGTCAGTCTTAGAAGGTTATAATTTTTTTTAAAGATTTTATTTATTTGACAGAGAGAAACATAGCCAGAGAGGGAACACAAGCAGGGGAAGTGAAAGAGGGAGAAGCAGGCTTCCCGCCAAGCAGGGAGCCCGATGTGGGGCTCGATCCCAGGTCTCTGGGATCATGACCTGAGCCGAAGGTAGTCGCTTAACCAACTGAACCACCCAGTTGCCCCAGAAGGTTATAATTTTTATACATGTATGGAAAATATATAAAATGTTCAGTAACTAGAAGTCAGATGGCAGTTGATAGAAAAATGGTGATGACTTTTCTTCCCCAGGAAATACTCCATCTAAATACATTTTGTAATATACTGATGATTTTTGTGTAAAGTTTTAAATGTGTCTCATATTTGGTTCATTCAATCAAAATTTGTTTACTGTCTCTTTGTACTATACTGTCTTAAGATAGTAGTACAACATATGGTGGAAAACATAAAATATACCAAAAATATACCAATATATATAAAATATATATTTTGGTATAAGATATTTTGGTATAAAATACACCAAAATATACCAAAGTATAATTCCCTACCTCAGTTAATGACAATAACTTTTCTCTTGTCTTTGAAGTCAATCTTTTACTCCTTGCTTTCTCTCATACACATATCCATTACCATACTTTGTCAATTTTACCTTCAAAATATATTCAGAATCCACTTTATACCACTTTAACTGCCAAAAACATTATATATATTTATAACGCACACACACTTAATGCATATCACACTAATAAAGCGTACTCCTAAAGGTTATTGAAGATCAATGGAACAAAATAGAAAATCTAGAAATAAGCCCACAATTATATGGTCAGTTATCTTTGACAAAGCAGGAAGGAATATCCAATGGGGTAAAGATAATATCTCAAGAAATGGTGCTGGGAAAACTGAACAGCAATATGCAAAAGAATGAAACTGGACTACTTTCTTACACCATATGCAACGATACACTCAAAATTGATTAAAGACATAAATATAAGAACTGAAACCATAAAAATTCTAGAAAAGAACACAGGTAATTATTTGACATCAGCTGTAGCAAATTCTTTCTGGATATATCTCTTGAGGCAAGGGAAATAGCAAAAATAAACTATTGGAACTACATCAAGATAAAAACCTTCTGCACAGCGAAGGGAACAATCAACAAAACTAAAAAATAATCTATAGGGAAAAGATATTTGTAAAATGACATCTTTTAAAGGGTTAGTATCCAAAATCTATAAAGAACTTATAAAACTCAACACCCAAAAAACAATCCAATTTAAAAATGGGCAGAAGACATGAACAGACACTTCTACAAAGGAGATCTACAGATGGCCAACAGACATGTGAAAACAGGGAAATGCAAATCGAGTGAGAGATATCACCTAACACCTGTTGGCATGGTTAACATCGACAACACAAGAAACAACAGGTGTTGGTGAGGATATGGGGAAAAATGAACCCTTGTACACTGTTGGTGGTATTTCAAACTGGTGCAGCCACTGTGGAAAATAGTTTGGAGGTTCTTTTAAAAAATTAAAAATAGAACTGCCTTATGATCCAGTGCTACTAGGTATTTACCCAAAGAATACAAGAAAAATAACTCAAAGAGATCCAAGCACCCATATGTTTATTGCATCATTATTTGCAATAGCCCAGACATGGAAGCAGCTCCATTGTCTGTTGGTTGATGAATGGATAAAGATATGGTATATTCTGCCATGGATTATTATTCACCAATAAAAAAGAATGAAACCTTGTCATTTGCAGTGATGTGGATAGAGTTTCAGAGTATAATGGCAGGCAAAATAAGTAAGAGAATACCATATAATTTCACTCATATGAGGAATTTAAGAAAACAAAGGGCAAAATTAAAGAAATCAAGGAACGGACTCTTTATTATAGAGAGTAAACTGATGCTTACCAGAAGAGAAGTGGATGGGGCAATGAGTTTAATCTGTAATAGGGATTAAGGAGTACACTTGTCATGATGAGCACAGGGTGAAGTATGGAAGTATTGAATTACCATTTTGTACATATGAAACTACTATAACACTGTTAACTAGAATTAAAAACTTTTAAAGAGGCTATTGAATTCAATAAAATAGTAATT